>APFE030620215.1:199375-237164 GCA_000404065.3 Pinus taeda | reverse complement strand
ATGTATGTTTGCGGGTTGGGATAGAGAGATAAAGAAGGAGAGACAAAGGGAGATATAGATGGTGGGGAGAGAGAGGGGGGAGGAAGAAGAGTGAGAGAGAGAGAGCCATAGAGAGAGAGAGAGAGAGAGAGAGAGAGAGAGAGAGAGAGAGAGAGGTGGAAAAGAGAGGGGGGGAGAAACAATGTTATTCACTGAAATAGATGCATTGTTTTGAGTGTAGACATTGATTCTTAATCATATTTGATTGATTGCATTAGATGCATTGATTTTAATGTAGATGTTGATTTCTAATTCTATTTAGATGCTTCCACTATAGGCATTGATTTATGTGTCGATGTTAATTTCTAATTCTATTTGAATGCTTTCACTAGATGCAACGATTTTAGTGTAGATGTTTATTTCCGATATGATGTAACTAAATGCATGATGTACATTAATTTCAATGAAATTATATTAACAGTGTGCATTGACATTAGTGTAAGCACAAAACAAATGATTTCAGCATAAGCACAAAACAAATATTGATGACGTTCATTAATTTCATGTTACAGTAATTAAACTATTTGTAATTGACTAGATTCTTATTATTCCCATTTTCCATCATTGAACATTGTTAGTCATTTTGCATTCAAACAAAGTAACAAAGAACAACTACCATTGAAACTTACTTGGGGTTTAACATTGCATAACTCACAATGATTGGATTTGGAGAAAGCGGCTATTAATATTGGAGAGCAAGAAAGAGAAGGTATGATATTTACTACAATAGTTTCAGTTAAATATTTGAAGGGTATTTGATTTCAACCGCCATTTTCATATGATTCATATGAAAAGATGGAAAAACTAACACGTGCGATAATAAGAATAGTAGAGAAAAATAGTTTGAGATTGATTACAATGAAAACTATTTGTAATTGACTACATTTTTACTATGCACATTTTCTATCATTCAACAATGTTACATTGCATTCAAATTTTTTATTTCATCATTCAAGCTATTCACTGTGTCTATCGTGTTAAAAAACTAATGTAACTGAGCAAGTTTAAAATTAAAATGCCACATTAATCTTTGGCATATCTAACTTAATTAAAATGTTCAGAATAAATAACTCTTTAACAAATTTTCCATGGCTGAACAAGACTAAAACCAATGTAGATTCATCATCATGCCGCATATATTAAATGAGGAGAAGAATCAAATTTATGTAGGTAAAAACTTTTCCTCAAATTTTATTGTCAATTTTTTTTTTTTACATTTGGAGAGATTTAAACCCTCTTGAAGCATCCTAATCCAAATTCAAGATAAATCTAGGCTAGTGAACATTACATACACATAAATAATACTTATTTTTTTATGTTTAATATTATTTTTTTTATTTTTTTCTTCCCTCTTATTAAAATTAATCAATAATACAAAAAATCAAATTACTTAGAACATCAACGATGAATCGACCTGTTGGTGAGGTTTTAAAGAGATTTTCTTTCTTGCTTCGCACTTCGATCGTTTAATATAACGAAATAATGATTCTTTTGTTCTTTCAATTTTCTTTTAGTGTTTTTGCTCTGCAAAGCTGTGTGTTCAACCTTTACTAGCTATATTCATCTGTGCAGGTTTTCTAACACATTTACGCAACCTTTAAAACACCTTAAGATGTTGTGATATACCGGTAGACAACCTATTTCTCTAAAAAAAATGGCTACTAGCACCGGATAAATAAAAACTAGACCTTCAAACAACAAGTAAGATGATAGAGAAACAAGTTACTTAAAATAATGTGTGCAAAGGATGAGTGGAGTTGCTCATTATACAATATCGTTCCTTTGAAAATTATCTATTATGTTAGGGTCCCACCCTAACCCCCTTATTTATGTAATGGGATCACATCATAGTCAAGAGTCAATAAAGCCCATATTAATAATTGTAAGTGGTTAATCAACAATTAATAACAGAACCACAGTTAGTTGCAAATGGGCCGTAGTATTAGATAGATGGTATTATTAATACCACGGTATTGGCCCATGGTATTTCATGTATGAGTCATATATAAAGGATAGAGACTCCCTGCAAGGAGCATCGTGTCTTATTTTGTAATCGAGCTCTGCTCTATTGGAGGTTTCCCCCTCGAAGAGGCAAGTGAGCATTACTCTCTGAATAATAAAATCATTGCTATTCTATGTTCTAGGTATCTTTTCTTCGCATACTCTATATTTGGGTATCATTTTGCAGGTTAAGAGCATAACAAGTGGTATCAGAGCACTTTCCACGGCCGGTGGGATCTCCATTTCTTAGCAATTTTTTTTTTTTGGCTAGAGACGTGTTCCACCGTCTTTAAACCACAGGATCTATCGTTGAGCGCATAAACCTGCGGATTTGGGGAGGCATGCACGTAGGAAATACAAGAGGTGGTCACGTCTGTTGGTCTCCCTTGTAACCCCTGTGGGTACCCCTTCGAGTAGTAGCGTATTAGACAGAATCGCGCACGGACTATCTTCCACGTGCCCTCTAGGTATATCGGAAGCCCCCTAGGCTCCCTTGAAACCTCGCCATAGATAAATCATCGGCCGTCTCGCAGCTACAGTACATCGAGAACAACACTCGGAGAGATTACTTGCCTGTACGATAGGGTAGTCGGGATGTACGGCTAAGGGTACGGTCGATCCTCCTTAGTTAGAGCCCTGAAACATTGGACCAAGTACTACTGCCAGACCCTTATGTATATTGCGATCTATAGCACCTGACACTCCTTAAGACCATAGTTCCCTTTTCTATCGGGGGATCACACATCATCTCTTCCAGATCTTCTTGTGCAGAGTGCAGCAGTAGTAGACATCGGTCCATATCAGCCATTCTGATCTATTAGATCCATCAGATCTGTAGAAGCAGTTGGTTCCGCTGCCCAGAGCTAACATATCCGTCATTCAGATCTTTCAGATCCACCACATCAGAGTCGTTGTTAAGGGTTCCTATACCAGGGTATAATTTTCGCAGGACTTTTTGCCACATTGACATTTCGAGGATTTGGCCACTGTAGTATTGATAAGGAAGGAGTAAAAATCTGTTAGGAGTTTTCAGGAAAAAAAAATCTGAGATCTTTCGGGGCGCTTATTGGTGATCTAGCCCATCAGAATCAGGATGACGAGCTGAGTATGGTGGTACCATTCACTTCTTAGTGAATTTTTTTTTTAGGCTCTCTCAATTTTCAAAAAATCTGGTTGGTGTATGGTAGAAACTAGAGCTCAAGCGATGGCCAATGAAAGAATGGACAAACTGGAAGAAACAGTGCAAAACCTCCACATTCAGCTTACTCGAATATGTAGCATGGTCGCGAAAATAGTCCCGAAGGGCAAGGAGCAAGCCCACGAGGAGGTGTATAATGGCCATGAACACAATGAGGGTGAGTCTAGCCACTCTCCTCACGTCTCGCACACCCACCCACAACCCAGTCAGCGACCTCCCAAGTTGGATATGCATAAATTTGACGGTTCTCACCCATCGGCATGGATAGTACAAATGGAGCAGTATTTCAAACTAAATCACATCTTCGATGATGAGACTCAGCTTATGTTGGGAAGCATGTACTTGGACAATGAAAGGTGGCAACGGTGGGAATGGCATCAACGTTGCACTGGACCTTTTAAAACTTGGCCCAAATTCACCAAAGCTCTTCAAGACCGGTTCTGGGTCATCTTACTAAGCTCCGACAGACTAGTACAGTGGATGAATATATTACAGCTTTTGAAGCCTTAGCCTTCCGCACTTGGGGACTCTCAGATGTGTTCTAGACGAAATGTTTTATCAGTGGTCTTAAAGAAGCTATCAAAGCCGAAGTCTTGCTGCACCACCCTCCCACATGGACAGAGGCTTGCAAGGTAGCTCGTAACGAAGAATGCACATTAGCAGCCCAATACAGTCCCCCAAATTTCTCCACTAAACGTTGCCCCACACAGGCTCACAACACGACTCAAACACTTAAGGTCCAAAAGGTGTTACCTGCGGAAATGGCCGAAAGAAGAAAGCAAGGCCTATGTTACTATTGTGATGAAAAATACTCCCCAGGTAATAAATGCAAAGGAGCCCAAATTTGTTCAAATTGATGCCACTGACTACAGCTCAACAGTGGAAGATCCACCACTAGAGGAGCATGAGCTGCTAGAAGAAGACAACCAAAAGGACAATGTCTTTGACGAACCAGTTATTTCGTTGCATGCTTTGGCAAGGATTTCTTCCCCTCAAACTCTCAAAATCAGAGGTTTTATTAAACATTGCCCAGTCGTAGTCTTGATTGATAGTGGAAGTACACATAATTTCATCCATCAAAAAGTCGCAGAAACAGTGCATTGGTTTGTACGAGCAGTTTCTAACTTCCAAGTTCAAATTGCAGATGGAGGCACAATGAAATGTGAAGGCCGTTGTGAAAATGTCAAACTTCAAATGGGGGATTATCAGTTGAAAACCCACATGTTTGCCATACACATGGGGGGTTGCGACATTGTCCTTGGCGCTGAATGGCTCCGCACTCTTGGGCCAATCAAAATGGATTTCCAAGAGTTGTATATGAGTTTTAAGCATAACAACCACACACATACCCTCCGTGGACTCCAGGAGGGAGCCCCCTCTATCATTAGCTCGCATAGGATGGAAAAATTGTTAAAAAAGGGCAATCATGGAGTTATAGTTCAATTTAATGCCATCCAGGTAGTCGAAACCAAGCCGTCGCCAATTCATCCTGAGATGCAACAGATTTTAAATAACCATCTGCCAGTCTTTGACAAGCTTCAAGGGATTCCACCCTCGCAAGGGGAACATGATCATAGCATCACCTTGGTTCCAGGGGCCCAGCCCCCAAATGTGCACCAATACAAATATCCATTCACCCAAAAGAATGAATTAGAAAAAATCATCAAGGAAATTTTGGAAGCCGGTGTCATTCGTCCCAGCATCAGTCCTTATTCATCTCCGGTGGTCATGGTGCTCAAGAAAGATGGGGAGTGGCGGATGTGTCCTGACTTCAGGGCCCTCAATAAGTTGACAGTCAAAGATAAATTTCCCATCCGGGTGGTTGATGATTTGCTGGATGAACTCAATGGGGCTCAATTTTTCACAAAGCTGGATCTTCGCTCAGGCTACCACCAAATTCGCATGAAGGAAGTCGACATCCCCAAGACTGCTTTCAGAACTCATGAAGGCCACTATGAATTCTTGGTCATGCCATTTGGTCTTTGTAATTGCCCCTCTACTTTTCAGAGCCTTATGACCACATTTCTCAAACCATATCTTCAGGAAATTTGATCCTTCTCTTCTTCATGACATCCTCATCGTTAGTATGCACTTGGGCCGCACATCTTCAGCAGAGATCTACTCCTTGCAACTACTCTGCAAGCTAAATATATTTGTCGAAGATGTCCAAGTTTCGTTTTGGAATGGCAGAAGAATAGGTATTTGGGCCCATGTGGGGCATTGGAAGGTGTCAGGTGGACACCCAAAAGATGCCAAGCAATGCAGAAACTGGCTCTCAAACCTAAGACCTTGAGAGCTTGCAAGGACTTATTGGGTCTCCAAGCTAGTTATCGTAAATTTGTCCGCAACTATGGTCGTATAGCGAAGCGCCTCACCTAACTCCTAAAGAAAAATTCATTCTTCTGGAATGAGGAAGCACAACAGGCCTTTACAGCTCTAAAAAATGCCATGTGTTCCACTCCAGTGTTAGGACTACCTGACTTCATCAAATCTTTTTTCATTGAATGTGATGCTTCGAGTACAGGTATTGGGGCGGTCTTAATGCAGGAAGGGCGACCGTTGGCCTTCACAAGCCAACAATTAAGTGGGAGGAATCTGAGCCAATCTACCTACGAGAAGGAAACGATGGCCATCTTACATGCAGTCGACACCTCACGACCTTATTTATTGGGGCGATGTTTCCAAATCGGCACAGATCATCACAACCTTAAATATTTTTTGGAGCAACGCCTATCCTCCCCACAACAAAATAAATGGCTAGACAAAGTGTTGGGATATGATTATGATATCATTTACAAGAAAAGGAAATACAATAGTGTAGCAGATGCATTATCTCGCCAATTTGAGGAGGAAAGTAACCTGCTAACGACTTCCCTCCCCATTCCCGAATGGATTGAAGAAGCTCGCAGGGAATGGTTTTCACACCCCGGGCTGTCCCAACTCATTTCTAAATTGTAGACAGATCCAAATTCCACCAAGGGTTACTCGTGGCAAGATGATATTCTTCGCTACAAGGAAAGAGTCGTAATATCACCAACATCCACACTCAAAAGTCGCATTTTGGAAGAATTGCACTCATCTCCCATTGCAGGTCATTTGGGCTTTCAGAAGACGTATGCTCGCACCAAAAGATCATTTTTTTGGACAGGCATGAAAAAGGACATCCTTAGCTTCGTAGCAGAATGTGATGTCTGTCAACGCCACAAAGGGGAAAGGGTCAACACACCAGGCACATTACAACCATTGCCCATTCCAGCATCAATTTGGACGGAGGTTTCTATGGATTTCATTACAGGTCTCCCAAAGTCAGGGAACAAGTCAGTCATCCTGGTGGTTGTGGACCGATTGCCAAAGTATGCTCATTTCTACACTCTTCCCCACCCGTTTACACCAACTTTGGTTGCTCAAGCTTTCATGGATCAGATCTTCAAATTGCATGGCATGCCCACTTCTATTGTGTCCGACCGCGACACGATCTTCACCAGCAATTTTTGGTAGGAACTCTTCAGAATACAAGGCACTCAACTAAAACTCAGTACTTCCTATCATCCGCAAATAGATGGTCAAACCGAAGCCATCAACAAATGTCTAGAAACCTACCTTTGGTGTTTCAATTCAGAAAGACAACACCTTTGGGTACAGTGGCTACCTCTGGCTGAATGGGGGTATAACACGAACTATCATGCCACCACCAAAATGGCTCCCTATGAAGCAGTATATGGTCAATTCCCACCTTCACCTACTTCGTATCTCAAGGGATTCTCAAAATTCCAAGTAGTGGATCAACTCCTACAACACCGCGCAACCATGCTCGCCCATCTTCGAGAGAATCTTCATCAAGCTCAGAACCGCATGAAGCAACAGGTAGACCAGCATCACTCTGAGCGCCAATTTCAAGAAGGGGATCAGGTCTTTTTACGGATCCAACCATATAAGCAAACATCACTCAAAGATAAGGGGTGTCAGAAACTCTCTTCCAAATTCTACGGACCCTATCAAGTACTTCAGCACATTGGAGAAGTGGCCTACAAGTTGGCCTTGCCAACTACTGCAAAAATCCATCCAGTTTTTCATGTCTCATGCCTCAAGAAAGTTATTGGGAATAGTTGCAGAATTCAGACCAGTCTACCAGAATTGGATGAAGAAGGGTCCATCTGGCTTCAACCAGAACAGGTCCTCGACACACGAATCAAGCAACTGCGCAGCCGGATGATTAAGGAAGTCCTAGTCAAATGGAAAGACACCTCTCCGGGAGATGCAACTTGCAAGCCAGCCACTATTCTGTAGTAGTTTCCGCAGCTTCAGCCTTGAGGACAAGGCTAGTCTTAAGGGGGATGGCATGTTAGGGTCCCACCCTAACCCCCTTATCTATGTAATGGGACCACGTCATAGTCAAGAGTCAATAAAGCCCATATTAATAATGGAACCACAGTTAGTTGCAAATGGGTCGTAGTATTAGATAGATGATATTAGTAATACCACGATATTGGCCCGTGGTATTTCATGTATGAGTCATATATAAAGGATAGAGACTCCCTGCGAGGAGCATCGTGTCTTATTTTGTAATCGAGATGTGCTCTATTGGAGGTTGCCCCCTCGAAGAGGCAAGTGAACATTACTCTCTGAATAATAAAATCATTGCTATTCTATGTTCTGCGTATCTTTTCTTCGCATATTCTGTGTTCTGGGTATCTTTTCTTCACATATTCTATATTTGGGTATCATTTGCAGGTTAAGAGCATAACAACACTTCTATGGAGTGCAATGGACATTCGTTCCTAGGATGCTTTCTAGTGCACCTTGGACAAAAGAAGGCCAAAGCCCTCTTGGCTTTCTCTCGCTTCCTTTGGATCCGTAAGGTATCTAGTTGCATGGCAAGAAACTACCTCACTTCACTCTTGAAATCTTCCATCTGATTTGCAAATTCGTTTTTGGATAAGGTACTGCTCCCAACATTTTTGTTTGTAGCCATTTTCTCTAGATGAATGTTTTCTTCTTTTTCTCCCCTAGAGGTTCTTCAAATATATCTTGTTGTCCACCTAGGGGTTCTTCTTAATCACAACCATCGAAGAAAAGAGAAGGTTGGCTGTGTGAAGCAGTGGGGGTGTTGTGCAAACATTTTTCTGAATTATCTCTACTCCTACAAGGCATGAAAGGAAATCTTTTTGGTTGATTTTTGTTTTTTTCTTCTTGTACTTGCTAAATTGAAATAGATTGAATTCCAACTAACTAAAATCTATGTTTCTAAAATGAAAATGCAGAATTGAAATGAAAGTAGGAAAAGACTAATCTATGTTGCTGAAATGAAATTGTAGAAATGAAATGCTAAGTTACGTTTGCAGAATGGAAATTGCAGAATTGAAATGCTAATCTATGCTTACATAATTGAAATTATGGAATTGAAATGCTAATCTATGAAAGCAGGAAATATCTAGGTTAGCGATCTATGAAAGAAGGAAATATCTGGGCTACGTCCACCAAACATAGGCATCGACAATCTTTATTAATCGAACGGGAGATTACAAAATAATATTTTCCTCACAAACTCTCACACCTCAAACAATCTGTATGGACATCTGATTTATAGCAAAGAGAATCTAATTTCCTCATAAATCCTCTCACAACAAATATAGGATGTATTAACTCTCTCCCAACAACCTGGAGCTAATCTAGCAACAAATTCCTATTGTTGTCATTCTTTAGAGATTTTTGCCTAATATATGAAACAAAAAATCTCAACGTTAGTATGAGGTAAATACGAATAGAATAAAGGTATGAAGTAAGTAATAATAGAGTACGAACTAAATTTTATAGTTCTATCGGATGGTAAAGTTTATATTTAATGTATCACTTCTAAAATAATAGAGTAAGATATTTTCAAATGAATGAGTATGTGTAATGACAACTCTTAAATTATGAACATGTTTTATTTAATTAAGTTTAGTATTCTTTGTTAATTGTATTTTTAGCGCATATATATGTATATATATATATATATATATATATATATATTATATATATATTATTTTTTGAATTTTTTTTTATGTACAAATAGTTTAAGACTTAGAAATTTTGTGGAATTTTATTAATTTTTAAAATCGTAATTATGAAATTTTTAGTGTTATTTTTATAACAATATTAAAATTTGTAAAGGTTTGATATAGTTTGTGAAAAAATTTAGCTAAAATAATTTTATGGTATAAAATTTGTGTGAATTATTTTAGAAAAAATGGAAATTTTTTATTTGTTTAAAATTAAAAATTAGTGTCAAGTCTTACTAGCACAACTGGTTGAGCATTGGCCTTGTTAGCAAGGTGACCCAGGATCAAATGTCATGGGGGGTGGTTTTGCCATGTGCTAGGTGGAGGAGACATATTATAAAATCTAGTCAGCTAGGGGTTGGTGTGGCCCAAATTTCTCTGCTTATGTCTTCGATGAGACTATTGATCAGATCTTACAGCTACAAATCCAAACCTCAGGGTTTGATATGCATCGAAATAAACATAATATAGCCATACAGTCTCGGGGATTCTTTCAACATACTAATACCTTATGGTCAACAATAAAACATAATCCCAGTAGTGAATCCAAATCTAGTGTTGTTGTTCTTACTGATTCTAAGAATCAGAAAATAGAACATCAAACTATCAAATGGGAAGACCTCACCTTTCTAGAACATTGGGTAGTCATTAATCCCAAGCCTCCTGTTCCAAAAAGAGTAACCTCTACTGATATAAAAGAAAGTCAGTCTTCTGCAATTTTGTCTTTTCCCAGAACATCCACTATTGATTACGAAGGTGTTGAGAAAGCCTGTAAATGTTCAAAGTATTACATAGATCCTACCATTGTCGATACCGCATGTTCTAGTTCCACATCCTGTAAACATATTTCTCTCCTTGAGTTTGCCCACATTGTCAATTTTAGTTCTTTAGAAGTACTTGCCAAGAGTGTAAAGCTGCTGTGAATTTGGGTATGCTTGTTGAATCTGTTATTCATGAAAATCAGCATCCCAGAATGGGACAAGCACCTCCTTCCACTTTTGTAAATCCATGCCTGAATCCGAAATGTTCAGACATATCTTTTCCACATGAGCCAGACTCTCATCATGTCTTAATGATGCATGAAATAATAACCCTTGAAGGAGAAGATCCAAGATTAACATAAATGTTCAATGTTATGAGGCGAGCCAATCCCAAATATGGCCTAGGTTATCTTCAGTAAGCAAAAGGCTTGATTCTAGCCAACAAATTTGGTCCTGTACCTGACGACTATAAAAAGCCTATAGTCATGGAAATGCATAAATTCTTCACTCTCATGTCTAGTTGTCTCAAATCATAAATAAGTTCCAAATGGATGAAAGCAATGCTTAATTGGGACTTATTATCTAATCAAGAAGCAAAAGAGTTTGGCATGAGCCATACTATTTATGAGAAAATAAAATTAGCTGAAGATTGGAAACACTATATGGAAGTTAATAATTCATGGATTTCTTTCTATGAATGGAAGAAAAATATTTCCCCTATGAATGTGTTAACTGGTTCATCATCTTCCTCTTCAGTTAATAGACATGCTTGAATTGCATTGGATGGTACCTGGATAGAGACCCCATCTACATTTCCTCCATACAGAGGAATTACCATTGGAGAAAATCAGAATACAACAAAGGCCATCCCTTTGGTGCAGAAAGATGACAATGCTTTAGGCATAGATGGGAGAATCCAAAAGGCTAGTGAACAAATAAACTGGACCAATACAACCATCAAAGGCCTGGAGATCAATTTCTCTAAAGCAGCTGAAATAAAAGAATAGTTTGATATTGTTTAAGTGTCAATAAATGAGATAAATCAATGCCTCAATGATGTATAGTTTAATTCATCTATTGTTTGTTCATATGCCAAAGAATCTTTAATCAAAATAGAAGGAGTAGAAGAAAAATTAGTAGATCATCTTGATACTACTAAACATCTCATTTCTGGCTTAACTGAGAAAGTTTATAGCATGAGCATATCCAAGAAGGAAAAGCCAATTCCTACTTCATTCTTGTATAAAAGAAATATAAAGATTTAGGATCCTGTAAAACCAATTCACAGGTTCCCGGCACTATTTCCAAAAGAAGTAGCCACATCCTCTAAATCTGAGGCTAAAGAAAAGATCATTATTGCATCCTTATTCAAGGATGAAGAAGAAGAAAAGAAAGATCACGACTCACAGACCTTGCCTATCTATGAACCTCTTGATAGTAAGTTCAATAAACACCTTGTACCTGATTTAGAAGGCAAAGGCAAGCTCCCAAAAGCACACACTTTCTTCCTCGAATCTCATAGAGAATGGAACATCGATAATCTGAGCGTTGGCCTGATTAGACAGTTAATAGATATGATGTTCATAGAATACAAACTTATGTGTTTAAGGGGAAAAAGTGAAATTGACGCTTGCAGAACTATCATCCAATGTTTTACCGGAACATTTATTAGGTGGTGGGAAGCAGAATCATCTCCAAAGCTACTTGGAAAAATGGAAGAAGAACTACTCAAAGATGAAGCTGGGGATATAATTCATTATCCAGATGGCTCAACCATCATCAACATGATAGGTTCTTTGACATCTATGATTCTTGAACACTGGTGTGGCAGTGAGACTGAGATTGCAGATAAGAATGAAGTCACTCTTATGAATCTAAAGTGCCACAAGATGTCACAGTATGAAGAATTCCACAAAGACTGGATCCAGAGAATTTATGAGGTAAAAGACTCAAAAAATCTGTTGTGGAAATAGGTTTATCTTCCTGCACTCCCATCCAAATTTGTAGATTATATCAGATTTCAAGAAGTCTTCCAGTTTCCATTTGAGTCCTATACTTGGGGCGAGATATATACCCACATTACAAAGACTTTGGTGAGTCTGTGTACTAGTTCAAAAGTGAAGAAATCTCTAGAGAAGCTTTCGAAGCTTCATAATAAAAATTTCATCTGCAACAAGTATAGACTTACAGTTGATGAACCACTGGTCAAAAGGAGGAAAGCCAAGAAAGGAGCCAAGGAATACAAACATGAATTCAGAATCTACAAAGATCGGAGGAAGAATCCTCAACAATCTAAAGGTTGCTCCTCCAAATCCAAAAAGGGTTACTACAAGTATATCCCCAGAACGCATTTTTATAGACCTTCTGAAATTGATCTCCATACATCTAAACAAGAGAAATTGGATAAACTAACTTGTTGGCTGTGTGGTAAAACTGGACATACATCTTCATGATGTCCAAAAGGAGAAGAGTCTAAACGAAATAGAGGTAAAAAATCTCAAACCTCTGTTCAAAGGGGAAAACATGTCAAGCAAGAAGGAAAGGGATCCATACAATGCATGAAATGTTGTTCCCATACGCATAAGACAGAATGCTGCCCAAATGTGGTGATAAGAGAATTAGCTCAGCAACACTAGTTTGAAGAATCATCTTATGATTCTTTTAGTTCTTCATCATTTGAAGAATTACAAGCACATATGCAAGAAACTTCAGATTCAGAAGCTTCATCATGTTCTTGTCCTAGATCTGAAGAATGTACTTTCCAGATAAGTTATGATTCTGACCTAGAATCATACAGTGAGCCCAATACTGAAGAATTTGGCTTCAGAACAAAGAAGGAAAAGGTCTTAATGGCTGCAACAAAAGAAGATGAGATAAAGATCTTATCTCAAATCAAAGCAATGGAAGATGGTGAAATGAAAAACAGGCTAACTGAAGCCTTTATGGACCAGCTTAAATCCAGTACTTCCAGAAGCTCAGGTAAGAAGCCATTGTTTGTTGATGCTTCTTTTGACAAAAACACTAGATCTTTTCAAAGACATCAAGAAAAGCCAGAAAAGGTGCGTTCACTCACCTTGGGTGAAGTGAATTGAGAGATTCACAACATTAAAACTGAGATCTCTATTTTAAAGTCTGAGATTTCAAAAATACAAAAAGGAAAGCAGGTGACAGAGAAAGAAGAACAAGAAGGTGCCCATCCATGGGACACTATTGAATACAGTAGCAATCCAAATATTGAAGTTGTTGAAGGAAGAAAAGGCCCTCTCTATGGGTTCAAAGAAATGAGGCTCCTAGCTATTTCTTACCTCCAACACCATTTCAAAGTAAACATATGCATCAAGGGTGAGATGTTGGAGCTTACAACACTCCTTGACTCAGGAGCTGATATAAATATTCTTAATAAAAAGATCACGCCAACTAAATATTGTGTCTCTGCAAAAAGAAAGGTAGTAGGGTTGGGCAATAAAACACTTGAATATGAATTTACCAAAGCATCTATATATTTTGATAAACAATGCATTAACTCGAAGTTTGCAGTTGCAGATATCCCTGTTGATTGCATCCTAGGAAATATATTCCTAGCAGCTGTTGAGATGCATGGTTCAACAAGAATGAAAGATAATAAAGCTGGATATTTCATATCAGTTCCTACATCAAAAGAAACACCAAAGAGGATTTGAGATGGCTTATATGCCCCTGGGTCGTAGCTCCTAGAGCCATAGGTCAAACTTGGAGGATCATAGACAACTTGCGAGAAAAAAAGAAAATTAGTGAGATTTAGCTCCTAAATGTTCCATGTTCTTATTGTTGGGGCCAAGGTGAAAAAGCATAAAGTTTTTGAAATACAGAAACCACATGGTAATAAGGAGAAATAGAATACTGCATGTAGCAAAGTTTGATGGAAACCACATGCAACATAAAAGAAGATAGACATATCGTGCAGATGTCTGCTAGAAGCAATGGATATTGTCACATATAGAAATATATTACTGTCAACATCACACTCTCTAGTAATATGGGTTAGTTGATTATGAGTGACTAGTTTGTTGTGATTGACCCATTATGGTCAATCAATTGGTTGCAATTTGGCATGAGAGTGGATAGCTCACTAGGGTGAGATGGCTAGGTGGCTTAAGATTCCCAATGTTAGAGATCAAGTTATATAAAGAGATGTTGTCACTTATATTATGTTAGTTTTGATGATTGTTATCTCAATACTTTTGTTTGACTTGATGTTGATCTTCTTAATGCTTTTTCTCCTTAACGTCACTCTTAAAAACTCACTCTACTAATTGTTCTGGGATATTGGTTGCATAATATGACATGAACTATGATGATAAAATTTCTCCCATCTATGCATATGATAACCCTCTATAATTTGCGTCACTGAGTTTTGTTGAAAATATGAAGTATTCTGAGATTTCGTGTATGTTTTTCATGGTTCTATTGTATAAGTAATTGGTACAAGGAGTTGGCTAAGTGAATGAATTACAGACTCTTTGTAGAGATTCTTATGAATTTCTTATCTTGATATTTTCGAGTTGATTCATAATGTCAATAATGGTATCAGTGTACAAATGAAGTTACCTTCCAATGTTTTATCTCCTATTTATTTTTACGCTTGTATATTTAACTCATGTCAAATGGTTACCACATTGATTATGTAATTCTTTTACACTTAACCGTTGTGCGTTGTAGTCTAGTAGAAATATTATAACATGTGTTGTGAAGGATTTTAAGTGTAATTCCTTTTAAATGGTTATAACAGTGATGTATAGTGAATACCATAGCTTAAGGTGGGTTGTTTGGAACCGAAGTCATCTATGTTTCCCCTTTGACCATTCAAAACCTTCAAACATTCTTCCAAACACATTAGCATACCTCGGGTGATACCTCACCTCCTCCCAGGTGTTGAAAATTACATGTCTAAGGTTTTTTATTGGCTTAACTTTGAACCCTCGGTCACCCCTATGAAACAAAATTGGTGCTGTTGTTGGGACCTTAAGGTTCATGTCGAAGAGGGGATGTGGAGTCTAATGAAATAAGATATAGAATAATGCTTGGACAAAAAATAACACTTGTTCACAGTAGAATAATTAAGGAACATGTGTCCCAACTGAGAGGAATGACTACAAAGGTATATTTTTACTGGCTTTCATTGGATTTTATTTGTTAAGTTACCTACTATTCTGTGGGAGTGGTTGAAGAGATAGGAAGAGCAATGAGGACTCTAGATTCTATCAGAGACATAAGACTAGACACCATATCTACTGTTGAGGGTGAATATGGTAAATAATCCGATATACATAGTTGTTGATTTCTATTTAGCTAATGTATTAGAAGGTTATGTAGTTGAGTTTGATGTGGAGTCTACTCATTCTTTTAGCGTAGCTGAAAGAGATATATTTTGGGGACCTTGTGGTTGTTACCTCAAAATATACCTATGTGGATCAAGATATTTCTATGTGCCAAAGATGTGATGTTACTAGCATCTTATGAGATAAGTGGCTAAATTTATGTGTAACATGGCGACTTGGGTAGTTTATCTGAGGATGGCTTAAGTTAGAGAAGGGACAAGGGATGAAGGGGGAGGTAGATACATAAAGTTGTGTGTTCTAAAAGAGCTAAAGTTTCAAAGGAAAATACAAGGAAATATGTTGAGAAAAGACAAGTGGTAGGAGATGTAGTTGATCTAGTTCTAGAAAAATATCCATAGAGGGGACGGAGGTCTCCTAAGAGATGTGAGGGTGTCACTTTTGTATTTAGTGCATAAATGATGGAAACACACACCTCATCACTGGGAGGAAGTGATGCAAGTAACATGGTTGGGACCCTATAGAGTTCTACGAGCTATGTATGCAATTCGAGTAGAGGAAAAAGATTCACATATAGCATATTATTGACATAAGACCCTGAAAGAAGTATGTCACATGGGATCAAAGTGTGCATAGTAGGGGAAATATCAATCACTAGGAAGATCAAGAAGGAGAGAGAGAAGAGGGTGGTGTAGAGGAGGGAGAAGAGGAGTGCCTACACCATGAGTGGAGCATTGTTTCATGGAGAGTCACCTCCACCAAAGACAGAGGAGAGAGCTATCATGTTCAAGGAGATAGTGAGGGAGCATGAAGTCAAAGTGTCGATGAAGAGGAGACAAAGAAGGATGAGTAATAGACTGGCATAAAAGACTTATTGCATCTCATTGTCTAAGCCGTGGTCATCCCCTAGATTAAACCCATAATCTTATGTGTTCCTTTAGGATGAAAGCTACGTTATTCATTATTTATCATATTTTCGAAGTCACTAAAGTCAGTTCATTGAAGAAAATTGAAATAGAGGAAATGAAAGTAATGAAGAAGAAGAAGAGACTCTAGGAGGAGAACATAGAGTACTGTTAGGGTTAGCATCAGAACTTATCATGCCTTTGATAGAGGATTTGGATTGGGAAAGAAAAACAAAATATGATGGACAATGGTTGTTCTTGATACTACATTGAGGTTCTTAGTTTTTTCATGGAACTAGGACAGAATATCCAAAGCAAAATTGGTTTGTATTCAAGGTAGTCTGAGTAGTTAATTAGATTTGAGATGAGCCGATGAAGATTGCATATTTAGAGGAAAGAAATTGAGACTTTGCACTATCATGGTCTATGAAGTATAAGACTACAGCACATCCTATGAAATTGGTATATATTAAGAAAGAACTACTAATAGAGTTCCAAAAGTCAAAATCTAAATCATAATGCATAATGGAAATTAAGGAGCTAAAATATAATGCTAGTGAATCTGTCTAAGCCTATGACCAACAATTCAAATTATTGATGTATAGGTTGACATTCCAAATTCCCAATGCCTAACATTAGTAGTGGTTTATAATAGTATGATGGCCACACATTAGAATTCCACTAGCATAGAAAAATGTAACCTCCTAGTTGAAAGCATTAGAAATAAAAATGAGATTGGAATCTACGCGTTTAGGTGAAAAAATCAATGTAGGTATGGTATAAGTGCAGACATAACTGCCTACTCTAACCTTGTAGTTCTAGGACTTAGCGAATGGTGAGGAGAAGTTCAAGGAGGTGTCATGCACCATATGGAAAAGAGAAGGTCACCATTAGAATGAGTGTCATACAGTGACAAAATACATGGTAATTGGAAAAAAGAATGCACTAGCCCAAGTGATGGGACTATGTTGTGAAATTTTTCATGTATGGGGTCATCTTCCTACCACATGCCCCATGATGAAGAAATATTAGAGTTCAGTGAAGATCCCATTTTAAAAATTTTGTAAGTATGTTGGAAATGATATTCACTCATGTCATGAACTGGAGTTGATGTATGGAAGAATGTCTATCACTTAATGCATGCAAAAAATAGAGGTGATGGTGGCAACCAAATTGTCAAACTAGAGACTACAATGCCCTGGCTAGAGGAGAAGGTCCACGTAAAGGGGAATTAACCGACTTGCAAGAGGACGAGTAGGTTATGGGCATCGAAGAGGATTGTTATTTTATAATTGTGTATAAATAGCACATATGGTCTGAGACTCCTTGATGGCGTGGGTGTAGACGTTAGCGATAAAATTCCCAATTTGGCGGCAATCTCTTGAATATCAGTCTCAATTGTCCTTGAAGCGTCTTCAGGCGTATCAGTCATTAAACTAATAAATTCATTGCCTCAATTGTTTAAGGTATCCAACACGTCAACGCCATTGTTTTTAACGACTTTGCTCATAGTCTATACATCTTATGCCATAAGTAGATCATATACACGGACTTGCATACATGTAGAATGCAGACATGCCTTCCTTCATCATCTTGCCTAATCCCAACTTTGGCACCTTAGAAATCTTTCTTTGAGTGAATTGCAATTAACGATGATAGTGACCTCATGCTTTGAATCTCATATATCCCGAGGAATTAGCAAGCGAGCCTTGGAAATCTTTCCTCCAACGAATTGCAATCACTGTTTACAATGAGCTTATGCTCTGAATCTTGAAGAATTAGCAGTTGAGCATGATAGCAACTTGGCACCTTGACAATCATTCCTCCAATGAATTGCGAGCATAGCTTCCAGTAATCTCATACGATGAGTCTCATAAATCTCTGTGAATCAGAAAATGGTCATGAATATAAATATTGCCAATAATGAAAAAACACATATAAAGGAAGATAGGGAGAGATGTTAGCTTCTTCTTTCATTCCTCTTCAAGATTTAGACCTCGCTCCGCTTGTCAAAAGCTGTAGAGGGATTTTAATGCTGCTAAATGCTCCAAACAGTGGTCATGCCATTGACATACAGGCCCACTCCATAAGCTTCAATAATGGGCAATAGTTGTGGAAACAGTTCCTCTGTATACAGTCCTCACACTCTGTTCTATTAAACCAACTAACTGTCCTAACAAACTGGCACAGTCAGATACTTCTCATCATGATTCTTGATTGCAATTTGGCACATAAAATTGACAAATTCTCTTGAGCGTCCCGATCTCCAGACATAATTCATCGCCAAATCCCACCATATTCTACCCAAAATTTAGCCCAAACTTCACTTGATTTTTACGAAAAGAGGACCGGTGTGATGTGTTTCGGATAACTTATCGCCATGCTTGATGACTAGAAGCTTCAGTGTACATATCCAACTCCAATTTGTCGATACTCGCACAAGAGAATGAGGGCCTTGAGTTTATATTTGACCAGAAATATGTGTGAAATGGAGAGAGGATCGATATTAAATGAAGTGACAAAGTTGGGTGGCCGCCGCCACAATGAAAGGGGAAAAAAATCTCAATTGCTTCAATATACAGTAAAACATCAACCGGAGAATAGGAAGGCGAATCAAGCCTTTCAATACACAGTGAATTAAATTATTGGATACATGCATCCAGTTTAAAAGGGAATCGATGATTCGTGAGAATGCCAAGAGAAAAGTGTAATCATAATTCTTCTGGCACGCCCCTCTCCCCCATGCGAGCTTGGTGCCACTTTATTTTTATATTAATAATGGATAGGTCTTCTCAGACCTTATCTATTACAAAAGAATCTTTTCATGGAATGATTAAAATGGAAAGATTTATTACAGCTTATCTATCTGTGAAAAAGATAGCATGTTTTATTCTCTACTCTTATCCTATTTTTAACTAAAAAAAACATAGAAATTGCAGGCTAAAGGACCCCACTCCCTTGCATGTAGATTTTTTTTTATCTTTGGAATAAGTTGGAATATTTTTCCCTCTGAGTCACATGCTCCTGCATCACTCCCAGAACCCATACACTACTTACACATGTTGCATATAGTTAGACCATGCCATGGAGCATTTCCCACAGTTGTTAGCAAAGTGGTAGGAGATATGAGGGTTGAACATGTAGATAATCATAGCTAAAGCTTGATGCGACCACCCTTAGGTGTGCGTAATAACGAGAGGATGGACAAGAATGGGAATGGATGTTGTGAATCAACTAGAGAAACCTTATTATTGGGTCTGGAAAGTCATGCAACCTCCCCCAAAATTCGACACTCATGTGATGAAGAAGTATAAATATAAAGAGGCACAGAAATATTTGCTAGGAGTTGAATGGGGTATGTTAAGTTCAATATTGTAGCCATAAATAGAACTAGTTTATGAACAACCTCTAACTATCTATGATGAGCTTCCACGAGAAGTGACTCCAAGGGCAGTAATCCCCATTAAGGATTTTATTAAGAGTTGTATAGACTTAATGAAGGATTAATGAACACAAGAGAAAATATGTTGAATGATTCACCACTATACCCAGGAAAAGGAAGTAGTTACCAAGCATGTACCCCAAGTAATAGTGAAGCAAGTGTTGCAGAGGATGTACACAATTAGAGAATTTTGGTTTAATGCATAGGTTGCAGATTATGACATGGATAAAATCATATCAGAACTAAGCTCTAAGGTGAATATATTTGCAAAGAAGACATGGGAATTGGTGGGTAAAATTAGTATGGTTGACAATTAAACTATGGCTTACCTATCAGTACAAGATGTTCCCTATTGGGAGACTGGCAGATGTTAAAGTAAACGTTGATGGAGTTAAGAGCTTGGCTTACATCAAAGTAATTGAGATCTTGGATGATAAAAATCATTATCTGGTATTTCTTGGAATTGATTCGGCCTTTTGCAATTACGTTGTTATCAATTTGATGAAAAGGCAAATTATATTTGAATACAGATATTTGTAAGTAGTCGCGCCCCTAGATCCCACATAAGGGGAAAGATACATCAATTTTGTCAGAAGGGATATCAAAAGAATAGGCCTCAACAATATATGCAATGTAACGATAGGGTGCAATGATTGTGTCATTAATATAATAGATGGAACTTTAAGTTGGTCTAAAGTCAATTCTTGTTCTTCGGATTCAAATGAAGCATTAGATAATTGGAAACAATGCCTTCATAAGGTTTCCATGTGTATAACCCAGTATGATGTGTAACCTTGTCCGCCCATCATCAAAGTTGAAATTTTACTTATGTCGGTCCCCCCACAAAAAAACAAGTTAAAAAATTAATAAACTATACAATATATTTATTTAATGTTTGTTCACAGTAAAATTCCATGTGAAGAAATTCAATCCCTTTCGGCTCATGTTAGATCCATATTTAAGATGGATCTATGTTGGTGATAGTCATAAAGCAAGACCATGGCTACTTGATGTTCTATGCATGCCACCTAATATGCAAAATGTTAATAATTTATGTACGGAAATTAGATGAGATGTAAACGAAAATTATAACTGAAATGGAGGGGCTAGTGAGCCATGTCAATAAACCCTGGCAACCTACAATCGAGATAAGCTCAATGACCTACAATACATACATAGAAACTGACTTAATTCCTGAATGTATGCAAAGCATATCCCATATAAACTAATATCAAATATCTATGCCATAAATTCCAACATAGGCTCATAAAACCCAAACCTAGCCTATCACATACAATGAATATATAAGTTACAACCACAACAAATTGTGTGGGGTTTAATCTTGTGAGGTCATAGGTTCAAATCTCACAAGGAAGGGTTGAGAATGAGAGCTAGTTTTGGGGAATTAGCATCTAGGTAGCAGGCAGATCTTTCTTTCATCTAACATTGAGACTGACACCAACTAGGCAAATGAGAGCTACTTTTGGGGAGTTAACATTTAGCCAGCGAACAGATCCTTATTTCATTCAACATTAAAACATACACCAGCCAAACTCAACCTACTTTGTAAAAAAAAATAAAAAATACAATGAGAACACTTCCCTACAACATTAAAATTGAACCAACCAAGCACACCATAATGGTTATTAAAAAGATAATAAAAAACAATATTACAACCACAACACCTCTCAATCCACAATCACTACCAAATAAATTTAAAATACAACCACAACACCTATGATCAGACACCAGCGGAAACCAGCCGTAACCACAAGTTTCAACTCCAATAGGTCGCTCGGACAAGATACATATACACATACATCAGTGTATGACATTGACTAAGCTTGTGCACATTGTTAAGAGCTCCCTGCATGGGCACAGTCACAACACTGCAAGACATATTCAAGTAGCCAACCAATTGGGTATTATACTCATGTAATATTGTCAGAAAAATGTATATTCAATAAATATATGCATTAAACGCTAGACTGAAAGCGCAAACAGGGAAGGTGCACATAAGTGGCAAACAAATAAGATAAAAATCACACTTTGAATTAAATGAAGGAGTTGCAACTCACAGGTGTGTACGGCACCTGGGAGACTGCACTCAAACAAAGAGGAGACTCTGTCTCACGTTCACTCTCCATTACATTGAATGAATATTGCAATATTAAATACATCACTGAAAAATAGGTAGTTGTAAACAACCTCCTAAATTCTAGGAACAACTCCTAAACTAAGAAGGTACGTTACAACCACATAACCATTTCTCCATTATTTCTAACTCCCCCACTTAATGGAGAAAGGGTTATTCTGCACACCTAACATCCCTCTAAATAACTCAAACTTTACTCGCCCTAGAGGCTTAGTAAAAATATCAGCTAAATTATCACAAGTGTTACAATACTCCACACATATTTCTTTTGACTGTATCTTTTCTCGAACAAAATGAAACTAAGTGTCAATATGTTTAGTATTTTTATGGAAAATTGGATCATATGCAAGCTTTATTATGCTCTGGTTGTCAGTTTTGATGCTGGTTGCTTCTTTCTGACTTTCGCCTGCATCGCTAAGCAATCTCCTCAACCAGATAGCTTCGCATGTTGCTGCACACAACGCCTGGTACTCAGCTTCACATGATGATAATTCTACAGTACTTTGCTTTTTGCTACTCCACGAAATAACCCCGGATCCAATACTAAATGCATAACCTTTGATGGATCTACGATCATCGAGGTTGCCTGCCCAATCGGAATCTGAATAACCTGCTAAAGTAACATTAGAAATGTGAGTGTATAAAATACCATAATTACAAGTACCACTAAGGTATCTCAACACACATTTTGTTGCAATCCAGTGAATTTCAAGTGGTCTGGACATAAACTTACTTAGCACACTAACGGAATATGCCAGATCAGGTCTAGTTGTCGTGAGATATATCAAACTTCCCACTAGCTGTCTATACAAAGTGGCATCCACCTGTTTTGTGCCATCATCACTACTTAACTTGAGATTATGCTGCAATGATGTTGTTGTTGTTTTACACTATTCCATTCTGAATTTTTCCAATAGGGTTCTGGCACACTTTCCTTGGGTTAGAAAAGTTTGACCAGAATCTTTCCACACCTCCAATCCTAGGCAATAATGAAGATCACCAAGGTTTTTCATTTCAAATACTTGTGACATTTGCTGCTTGATTTATTTGATCAAATTATCTGCATTCGCTATTATTATCATGTCATCCACATACAAAGAAATCAAAATGATTTGCCTCTGTTTATTTATCTTCGTATACAGGTTTGGATCGTTGAGGCTCCTATGAAAACCATGCTCAATAAAAAATGAATCAAATTTTTCATACCATGACCTGGGGGCTTGTTTCAAACCATAAAGTGCCTTATGCAGTTTACACACTAAATGCTCCTGCCCCTTTTTCACAAAACCAGGAGGTTGTACTAAATATATTTCTTCCTTTAATTCTCCATTCAGAAATGCAGACTTAACATCTAGCTGGTGTAGCTTCCATTTATGTTTTGTTGCTAAAGAGATTAGCATTCTAATTGTATTTAGTTTAGCTACAAGGGCAAAGGTGTCATCGAAATCAATTCCTTCTTGTTGTGAATAACCCTTTGCTACCAGTCTAGCTTTGAATTTTTCTACACTCCCATATGCATTTATCTTAGGTTTATACAACCACTCACAACCTATAGGGGTTTGTCCTTCAGGTAACTCAACTAAATCCCAAGTATGATTTCTATATATTGATTCAATTTCCTCATTCATTGCAGCCCTCCATTCATCTGATTTACTTGCTTCTTCATAATTTGAATGTTCTACAATGTTTAAAATTTTGGACATTAAAGCATAGCCTTTCAATCTTTCAGGTAGTCTAGTCTTCCTACCTGATCTTCTAGGTAGAGGACTTACCTCAACTCTATCTGTTTTAGCACTTTCTAGGCCTGCATCATCATTTATTACACTATCTGCTTCTACTTCTTCCTATTTCTGCTCCTGCTCCTCCTCCTACTCTTCTTCTTCTTCACTGTTCAGTTCTATCAGGAATGGAATGTGGCTGTCACTGTTAGAGTCTTCCTTTCCATCTTCTGTCTATTCATGAAAAACAACATCTCTGATCGCAAAAAATTTATGAGTCACAGGATTATATAACTTGTATGCCTTATAATCTGTGCCATATCCTACAAATATACATTTCAAGGCTTTGGGGTCTAGCTTTCTCCTATCTTCTTTTGGTATATGAGCAAAAGCTTTAGTTCCAAATATTCTTAAATGATCGACTGCTGGTTTGAGTCCAAACAGTGCTTCAAAGGGGGTTTTGAAGCCAAGAAATTTGGTGGGACTCCTATTCTTCAAATAAACATCAGTATTAATGGCTTCTGCCCAAATACCATTAGAAGTACCCTTACCTTGAAGCATACTTCTCGCGCACTCCACAAGGGTCTTGTTCTTGCCTTCTGCTACTCCATTCTGCTGTGGAGTGTGTGGCACTGTGAATTGTTGTATAATCCCATGCTGCTTGCAGAAGTTCATGAACTCACCTAACCTGTATTCTCCCCCTTGGTCTGAGCAGAGAATCTTTATCTTCTTTCCTGCTTGGTTCTCCATCATAGATTTGAATTCTTTAAAGTATCGGAAAGCTTGACTCTTTTTGCTTAAAAGATATACCCAAGAGAACCTAGTGCAGTCATCTGTAAATAGTAGAAAGTAGTATGCACTTCCTAATGACTTAGTCTGCATAGGTCCACAAATATCTGTATGCACTACTTCTAGGATGTCTCTTTCTTTTTTGTTAACATGCAAAGGAATTCATCTCTATGCATCTTCCCTAATGCACATCCATCACATTCCAGTTTGATATTATGTAAAGCAGGAAGACCATCGACCATACCTTTCTTTTTGAGTAAGATGAGATCTTGTAAATTGAGATGTCCAAATCTCTGATGCTAGAGATTTTCAACTGTTGATGTTGCTGCAACCATAGCTTGTCGTGGCATGCTCCTTGCATCCAATCTGTAAAAATTCCCCACGCGTACTCCTATTGCAACTCTCTCCCATTGGCTATCCTGAATGACACATCCATTCTTGACGAATTGCACCTACATGTCCTGGTCTGTTATCATAGAGATAAAGATCAAATTCTTTTTAATTCCTGGAACATATAAAACATTTTTGAGATGTTTGATGTCGCCACCAGGTAGCTTCATAGGAATATCCCCACAACCTTTGATCTCATACCCACTTTCATCTCCTAAGTAAATTTTTGATCCACATGCAGACTCTTCAAGAACTCAAAACAATATTTCTTACCAGTCATATGCAAGGATGCGCCAGAATCGACATACCATATATTATCCTCATCTCCTTTTGATGCTGAAAGTGCACAGTTGACTGTGAATAATCAAAGATCATGGCTGTGGTCATCCTCTTCTCTAGCAAAACACCCCTGATGTTTCCTCTGTTTGCCTTTTTCTTCATCCTCCTGCCTCTTATAGCATTCTTTAATCTGGTGGCCAGGCTTCCCACAGTAAAAAAATCTCTTAACATAATTATCAGTCATACCTCTCAGTGATTTCTTTTGAAAAGAGTTGGGCCCTTTCTACTGCTACTGCTGTGGTTACTGATGCTGATGTTGGTGTTGGTGCTGCTTTCCTCTGTACTGTCGCCTCTTTGCCATCATAGCTAAGTCATTGCTCTGAGTTTTCAGATTTGTCTTCGTTCCTCCTCCTGGAGTAGAATCGTTGTCAGGTCATCAAACGAGGGGGCTTTCTTTCTCGCTGACAACCGTGAGATGAATGTCTGATATTCATCAGTCATTCTATTCAGTGTAAGTGTAACCAGATCTGAATCTGATACCTTCTCTCCATTGGCTCCCAATTTGTCTTTCAGATCCTTGACTCTGGCCATGAATCCATCAACGGATTCATTCTCATCCATCTTTGATGCAAACAATTTTCCTTTGAGTGCCAGAACACGATTTGTGTTATGTATCACATACAGATTCTTGATTGTGGTCCATATATCCGCGACCGACTTGCAATCTTTGATATGGGGGATAATGTTGTCTTTGACAAACATCTTCAGTATGACTTTCGCCTTTGTTTCTCTCTTATCGCAGTCCTGTTCTTGGGCCAGTGTTCCAGTTCTCTGCTCATTTCCCAAGATGATCAACCATGCATTCGCACTCTCTAGCAAAGTTTTCATTTTGAACTTCCAGTTAGAGAAGTTCGTTCCATCGAGCTTGCCAGACTCGTGGAGGCATGATTCCAAATTGTTGTTCATTTTCGCCCAACTGAACACTCCAATTGGCCAGCACCGGGCAAGTCCGATCTGCTGCCACCAAACAGATCAGGAACTTCACTGTGCCACCACTGGGAAAGTACGATCTGTTGCCACTGAACAAATCAGGGACTTCACTGTGCCACCACCGGGCAAAAACGATCTGCTACCACCGAACAGATCAACAAGAAAGCTCCAACACGCCACCATCGGGCAAGGGCGATCTGCTTCCACCGAACAGATCAAGGAGCTCCACTGCGCTACCACCAGGCAAAACACCGATCTGCTTCCACCGAGCAGATCACAGAGCTCTGATTCACCACCACCGGGTAGGTCCGATCACGGAACCCCAATTCGCCACCACCGGGCAGATCCGATCTGCTACCTCCGAGCTGATCAAGGATCCTCAATTCGCCACCACTGGGAAAATCAAATCTGCTGCCACCGAGCGCAATCTCTGCATGCCTCCACGGGGCCACTCCTGATCTGCAACAAAAAATTGCAGGTTTTCAGATAGAAAGGGCTGGCGCTCTAATCAACGTCGAATCTCCGCTAATTGCAGAAAATGAAAATTTATGATGTGCACGAATTTTGGCACGCTTAACAGCCACGGATCCATGCCAATTTGGTCATTCTTTTCTTTGGTGCAATTTTCAGCCTCAAACCCATGCTAATCGCATGACTGTTACTTAAAATCTCGCGCTAATTGCTACACCTTCCCCCGAAAAAAAAAATCTGCTCCAACCCTTCCTTCCGCTCAGAGATGATCAGTGATCTGACGCCTTTTCGCTCCAGGTGTTACTGCAGTTCCACATGATCACACAAATACATTTACAAGCTCTCCTACCACTAGAGATGTGCAACTAATGATACGTCCAAAAAAAAAAAACTATAAGGCTACCTCTACCTAAGCTTTGATACCAAGATAAAAATCACACTTTGAATTAAATGAAGGAGTTGCAGCTCACAGGTGTGTACGGCACCTGGGAGACTGCACTCAAACAAAGAGGAGACTCTCTCTCACGTTCACTCTACATTACATCAAATGAATATTACAATATTAAATACATCACTGAAAAATAGGTAGTTGTAAACAACCTCCTAAATTCTAGGAACAACTCCTAAACTAAGAAGGTATGTTACAACCACATAACCATTTCTCCATTATTTCTAACTAAATACACAAAAACTATACATGAGGCAACAGTTAGAAGAAGTATATACACGGATCTGAACTCTCCGCTCGTCCAGTGTAAATAGCCACTTGGGTGTCACAAATCCCACCCGACGTGTATGCAATGGGAAGGCCTTAGTTAGTTCACTATGGCAGCCAGCTGCTAACTCCACAACTTCACTTCGGTCTTTTTTATTTTGAAATATTTTCAAAATCGACAATCCAGTTAATTTTAGCGATTTGGAGAGAGCCACATAATTTTAAAAATTGCAACTTACAATGCCAAACATTCTAGGTCATGTATTGGATAATAAAATCATTAATAAATGCAGTGAGGAGATAAACCTCTGGACTAATATAGAGTGATCTGTCACTTTGCTCTACACAGCAAAGCACATTCATATCTTTTTACATGTAGAAGAAAAAAAGACAATCAGATAGGGAAACTAAATTCTAATTGGCTCTTGGACTTTGGCTCCTAGACTTTGTCTCCCAGATATTTTGAACTTGAATGTGGATGTGGAGTTGGACTCCGTCCCACAGATTTTGAACTTGAAGTAGATGTGGATTTACATCATGGACAAAGCAATCTTATTTCAGATGTCGACCTGGTTCAAAGATATTCTTTCACCTTGAGTGTTGATTTATACCATAAACAAGTGGTAAGGATTATCCAACAAAGAGAGAGGGAAGATGGGACGAAGAGTGATAAAAGACTTGTGGGACATATGAGTGAGAGAGCCAGGATCATGCATGGTAGGTTCCATTCAATATCATTTAATCTAATTGTATGGCCCTCCCTTGACCGTCACTCTATAGCTACTTGACAGGTTGTAGATAAGGTGCAGCTTTTCTAGGGTAATATATTAGTCATGTTTGTCGAGTGAAAGAAACATAAACAAAAATGGACCTATATATATTATAACATAATTGGTAGATTCATTGAATCAATGAAAAGTGATTGTGTCGAAATGCCACTAAGATGAGCTTCCCTCAACATGGAGTTCACTGGTCATGTACTATAAATTGACAAATTGAGATAATTAATTATGTAACAGCGTGGCTCAGTTCTTTTTTTCCATAATATAGAAAGTGTTAGTTAGTAATTAAGAAAATTATATTTTTATGAAGTGAAATAATTACAATTCAATTTAAATATTTTAACCTTTTATGTATTTTAAATTGATTGAGGTATTCCAAAATATAATTTAAATCCTATGCTATTTTGTAATTCATTAAAAATATATTAAAATTTAATTTAATTATTTATAATTATTTAGTAGATGATAATTTTAATTTTCAAAGAATAATTGTAATAGGTTAAGATATATATATATATATTATATATATATTAGGTAAGAATGTAATGATATTAACTCATTTTATAGTACAAAGCTTATTTACACATTAAACAATTTCTATAAAATAATGAATGTGAAACTCTAAACTAGAAATCTTGCAAATAGTTCAAAACCTTATTTACAGGTTAAGAATTTCCATAAAAAATGAAATGGATATATGATTAGAAATCTTGTTATATATATATAGATAATTTTAATTTTTTATAATTATTATTATTATTAAAAATAAAATATAATTTAATTAATTAAAAAAATTTCAAAAAATGGAAATGAATATATTGATTAGAATTTGTTAGATCAATATAATATATAAATAATATAATATAATTATATATATATATAATTATTAAAATAATTTAAAATAAAAATAAAATTTTAAATTAATTAATTTTGATAAGTATGATGTTAAAGAACAATTTAATTATAGTTATTGTTTAACTATTATACTCATAGTTTTTTTTTGAAATTGGATGATTTTTTTTTTTAAGGTTGAGATATTGATTTTTGTTATTTAAAATTATCTTTTGATGGCATATATGAAATTCAGCACTCTAAACAATCTTTGGAAGGTTCAAATTGTAGAGATTTCACAAATCAAACTTGCGATTCCAAAAAATCCTACCAGATTCCTCACAAAACTCTCCCTTACACTTAATTTATATAAGCTGATAATTATGCCGAAAAACGTTTACCCTATTGGAGTTGGCTAGCCAAAAACTATTCAACCCAGCCAATCTCGTCGCTGCATTTTCTCCCTTCAAACCAATTAGATTTGGATGTGTTCGCGCATATTTTGACACATTCGAGCAAGTTTTTGGCATATTTTGACAAGTTCCAACAAGTTTTGCAGTGTTTTGGGTGAGAAGCCTTCATCCCCGCCAACATTTATGAACCCATAGTCCTAGTTGCTCCCACAGATTCAAACTTGGATGTAGTGAAAACCTGCACAACCCCTGATCGATGAGGTATGACTCCCTAATACTTGAGCTTCTGAGCACATCTTTATTGCGAGATGCAATTATAATTAAGCTGTGTAGATGAATGATGTTTTTGAGTGGTGCACATAATGCATCAATTTGATCAATATGATCAAAATCATCTAGAACAATGAGCGCTCGTTGAGAAACTCTTTTGAGCTTCTCTATGCCTTCGTCAACACTATTTATTTGTACATTCCATTCAACTAGATCCTTAAGAAGGCTATTGCAGGGAATGTAAAGAACTGGATCTGACATTGAATAAGAAGAAAGATCGATTGCAATTTCATCTCTCATGGTTGAACAAATGTTTAGCAAGGGTAGTTTTTGCGATCCCGCCAAGACCTACAAATCCCAAATTTGTAGCCTTCTCACTTTTCCACTACAATGATAATGTCTTATTCACCTCTTTTATATTTTCATCGAGGCCGGTAGGATATTTAACAACGTTCAAAAGGGGTTTGGAGACCGTTTTCAAAAATTGATGGAAGACCTCATGGATGAGTTGTGCCTCCTCACTGAATAATATGCACAATCACAATTGATTGCATGCATAGTGAGAAACATCTACATAAGTTAACTGTGATATATGTATGAAGCCAGCAAAGTACAAAACTTGGGAAAATAGGTAGAGGAGGAGGCCCTTACTCATTTACACGACTTCAGCTCAAAACCTTTTATATCTGTGACAACATATAAAGCATTGCTCCACTTTTCTAATGGTGTTGGTGCTGTATCGTGGTTGACAATCAAATGTTCTCTTCCTTTCGAGCACCCCCATATGTTGAGCATAAACTCTATCTCCACCCCTCATCCATTGAAGTTTCATGGGCTCGACTTCGTAGAAGACTGGAATTATTGTCGACCCCAACTCCAACATATATACAAGCTTGTGGAGACACCAACTTGATTGTGCATGATTTGGAGAGAATATTGCTACATGAACAGAGGCTCTTCGAATATCCCCTTCGATTTGGGGATCCAACTTCTCTCCTCCTTGCAATTCTTGTTGTTCAAGAAAAATTGCTAACCCATGATATTTCAAGAGATGACATATATGGCTAGCGAGTCCTTTCTTGAATTTTTTTGGTGTCCCTATAATCAAATTCCCTTTCCTTCGGAGTGAGAATCTTCTTGTTCATGATTCAAATTGTTTTGGCGTGCGTGTAATCAAATTTCATGTTATTCTAGGAAAACATCTAATTTTCCTGTGAAGGGAGAACCTTCTATGTAAGATGCATATTTTTGTTTTACTCTAGTAGCTCGACTCATGTGACAACAATATAACTAATAGTTATTTCCTTGAAAAATTCAAAAATAGGCTAAAATTGGGAAATTAAACAATATCGTATTACATTAATTTCAGTCTTCAAACCTTTTTAAGCAAAAAGCAACAAAATAAAGTCTTTAGATTTTGTAGGCAATGAGTATTTGCAGGCAGTGAGAGAAGGGAACAAAAGAAAATGAAAGACTATATAGCTTTACAGACTTGCACCGCTATGGAGGGCCTAAATTCCTCAAGACGAGCTCCATTGTCATCAAGCAAAGCCGATACCTTCTATTCATTGAAAAATGAATTTATATGCTGAAAAATATGTGTTCATTGAATATCATTCAGTAAAAAGGTCTTCATTTTCATTGTTGATATATGTTAAGATTATAACTTACTTATAGTGGCACAATGCCAACACATTTTGAATTACAGTGGCATAATCAATCAAATTCTTTACCTACTCACACATTACATTTAAAAGAAGGAAAAACCTAAAGTTGAAGAAATGAGTAACATCTCAAGAAAGTTTTGATAATGGTCTAAAAGGTAAAAGGTATTGGAAGCCCCTAAATCTGAAATATTCGCTAAAATCAAACTAATTACTTTCTGTTAGACCAGAGCATACATAACACACAATGGATTTATGCTCAGAGACTTAGACGACAATAAGATAGAATAATTCACAGAGACGAACAAATGGAGAAACAACAAGATTACTTAGTTGGAAATAGCGGAATAGATAAAACAATCCCTGGAGAACAAAAATCACTTTGCATTACATAATAGGCTTGGGCCTTGGCTTGCTTTCTTTTTCCAGAGAAATTACAAATTTATAGAGGCAAAAGAAGGATCTAGAATCCTGTATGTGATGGAGATCTGGAATGATCTAGAAACCACTGGTGGTGTAGGAGGATCTAGAATCATGCATGTGATTCTAGAAACTAATGGCGACGTAGAAAGATCCAAAACCCTGAAGATCTAGAAAGATCTGATCTAGAATCCTCCATCAATTTGGCTTCACACTTAACATTCTCCCACTTGAAGCCAAATAAGAGTCATCAAGTCACATTGAGTCCTACCATTCGTCTACATAACTCATGTTTATTTCGTGGTAGAATCTTAGTGACCATATCAGTAGGGTTCCTATCTATATTGATATTTTCCAAGGATAATTGTTCTTCCTCCAACACATTCTGGATCCAATGGTACCTTAAGTCAATGTGCTTGGTTTTTGAATGAAATGTTGGGTTTTCCTCCAAGTGAATGGCACTTTGACTATCACAATATAACACATACTTGTCCTGCTTTATTCCTATCTCTCTTACGAATCATTGCATCCACAACATCTCTTTACAAGCTTCTGTTGCAGCTATGTACTATGCTTCTGTTGTAGAGAGGGCTACTATTCTTTGTAGCCTCGACACCCAAGATACTGTTGCACCTACAAATATATACAAATAACCTGTAGTGGACTTTTTGGTATCCATATCTCTAGCCATATTCACATCTATAAATCCTTTAAGCATTGTCTTATCATGACCAAAACATAAACAATAATGACTAATACCCTTGAGATACCTTAAAATCCATTTTACTGCTTGCCAATGTTGTTTGCCTGGATTGGTAAGGAACCTGCTCACTACTCCCACTGAATATGCAATGTCTGGTCGTATGCATACCATGGCATAAATCAAACTACCAATTGTTGAAGCATAAGGAATTCTACTCATCTCTTCCTTCTCTTTGTCATTACTAGGATATAATTCAGTACTCAACTTGAAGTGGGTTGCAAGGGGTGTAACAACTGGCTTGGCATCCTTCATATTAAACCTATCGAGCACCTTTTTGATAAATTTTTCTTGTGTCAGCCACAACCTTTTTTTTTTCCTATCACACGTAATCCACATGCCCAATATATGTTGTGCTAGTCCCAAATCCTTCATTGAAAATTTTATACCCAAATCTTTCTTCGAACGTACAAACCAGGCCTTCTTTTCCTTTTTCTATGAAGCCTTCTGGCTGCTCCATATAAATTTCTTCCTCCAATTCACCATGAAGGAAAGCAGTTTTTAAATCTAACTATTCACATTCTAGGTCTAAAGCAAAAAGTAGACCAAGAATGACTCTAATGGATGACATTTTAACAACAGGTGAAAAAATTTCAATGAAGTCAATACCTTTTTTTTGGGCAAAACCTTTCACCACCAGTCTTGCTTTATACCTCTCCTTCTTTTCGTCATCTTCATGCTTAATCATGTACACCCATTTGTTTTGTAGAGCTTTTCTACCTTTTTGGAGGTTTACCAACTCCCAAGTTTTACTTTCCTGCAAAGAGTTCATTTCTTCTTCCATTGCTTTCCTCCATTCTTTACTGCACTCGACTTTACAAGCTTCTTGAAAACAATTAGGTCCACCTTCATCAGTCAACAAAATATAATTTGAAGGAAGATACCTTTGTGAAGGTTTATGAGGCCTAGAAGATCTGCGAACCAACTGTGGTGGTGCATTATCAGGTTGAATCTCCTGTAAATGTTCCTACAATATTCCTTCTTCTTGTTGTTCATTATTTTCCAATTGTTGTTCTTCATGCTAATGAATTTGTTGTTCATTTTCTTGTATTGGTGGTATTTTTTCCTGCTTCTCTTCAAGCCTGTCAATAACCTTCTTAACCTCCAACTCACCTACAATCCTCTTGAACATTGCTGACTCATTAAATATAACGCCCCTGCTTCTAATAATTTTATGTTTGACTGGATTCCATAGACAATAGCCAAGATCTTCATCCACATATCCCAACAAAATGCGTTTCATAAATTTTTCATCTAGCTTAGTTCTATTTTATTTGGGAATATGTACAAATGCTTCACATCCAAAAGGTTTCAAGTGAGAATAATTCAAATTCTTACCAGTCCAAACTTCTTCAGGGATACCGCCATCCAAGGCTGTAGTTGGAGATCTATTTATGAGGTAGCAAGTGGCCGTGACTGCTTCAGTCCAAAAAGTCTTCTCAAAAGTAGAATTGGGTAACATACTTTGCACCTTTTCCATAATCGTGCAATTCATCCTTTCTGTGACACCATGTTGTTGAGGAGTACCAGGCACAGTATTCTCGTGTTTTATTCCAAACCTGTCGCAATATTCCTTAAATTCATTTGAGCAATATTCTCCACCATTATCTGTTCTTAAACACTTCAACAAATTTTTAGTCTCTCTTTGAATAGCAACATGGAATTTTTGAAATATTTCAAACAATTCACTTCTATTTTTCATAGGATATGCCCAAACTTTCCTAGATGCATCATCTGTAAATGTTACAAAATATGATGCTGCTCCTAATGATTTGATGTTAACAGGCCAAAACACATCCGAGTGTACAAATTCTAACACATTTTTATTTCTGTCATGGCCACCTCTAAGGAATGAAACCCTTCTTTGTCTACCATATATACAATGCTCACAAATATCAAGATTGTAGGATTTCAAACCTAGCAATAAATTTTTACCAACAAGAATTTTTAATCCCTTCTTGCTCATGTGACCCAAACGCTTATGCCACAGATCTGTTGAATTTCTTTTTTTTTTTAGAGCAGGAAAATCTAATTTTCGTATCATTGTCTTCAAGGTGTATACTTTTCCTGTCTTGGGTCGCCATGACCAATGCACCTTTGCTAAATTTCCACCCTCCTTTTCCAAAGCTTGTCGAATGGCCTTCATCATCCATTTGTCCCATAGAGATTATACTCATGCGCATTTCTAGTACATGCCTGACATTTTTCAACAATATATCTTGTCCATATTTCATCTTGATTTGGACATCTCCCACTCCAACAATATTGCAAAAATGATTATTCCCCAAATGTACTCTACCATAATCACCAGGATTATATGAAACAAAACTATCTTTGCATGTGATTACATGGTGACATGCCCTAGATTCTAGGATCTAATCAAAGTTGCTGCTAGATGTATATACACATGCATCCTCTACTGAAATAGTAAACAATACAACACCATCTGTGGCTACAACAGTAGTCTCACCTTCATTTTGAGATTATAAAGCTTCTTCATCAAGAACACTTATTTTGATGTTGTATTCTTCTCATATAGATCATGGAGCTTCTTCCATAATCATTCTGTCGTCTTTTCTCCAGACACATTGAAATAAACATTCTTTGCTAAATATTGGTGGATCGTTGCAATCACCTTTCTATCTAGCCTATTCCACTCTTCATTTGTCATCGATGAGGGTTTCTTTGTTGTGCCCTGAATCGGCAAATATTGATCCTTTAAAATCAGTATATCATCCATCTGTGATTTCCATAGGGAAAAATTAGCCCCGTTCAACTTCTCCATATCTATAAGTGTTGTCTCCATTTACAATCAAATCCATGCCACAAAACACAAAAAACTCCACTTAAAAATAAAGCTTTAATTATTACTCTTTCAAAATGACCTTCCTTCTTTTAAAATACCCTTTTCAAAATTCCTTCTCCTTTTTAAAATATACTTTTCAAAATTCCAACATATAATTATATATGTTTCATAATAAATATAAAAACATATAAAATATTTTTAACCTTTTCACATTTCACACATACATATGTTGGTTTGAGAAAAAACTTCACATATGCATGCAAGCTTGATGTAAAAAAAACTTACGAACACCACGCTTCAACTCCAAACTCCATGGATCTCCACTTTTCAAACTCCATAAATACTTTTCAACATAGATCCATGACCTTGTTTTTCTTGGAGCAACTGCCTTTTAGTTCAAGCATTCCTGAGACATTTCTTGGATAGATCCTCAACAGCTCCAGGGGTAGCAACCGACGTTTTAATGAACGCTACTAGAGTATGGAGATGGGACTAAGCAGCTTGCACAGTAGATATTCGACCCTAGCTCTAATACCAGTTGTTAGACCAGAGCATACATAACACACAGTTGATTTATACTCAAAGACTTGCATGGAAATAACAGAGAATAACTCATAGAGACAAACAAATGGAGAAACAATAAGATTACTTAGTCAGAAACAACATAATAGATAAAATAATCGCTGGAGAACATAAATCACTTTGCATTACATAACAGGTTTGGGCCTTCGCTTGCTTCCCTTAGCCAGAGAAATTACAACTTTGTAGAGGCAGAAGAAGGATCTAAAATCCTGTATGTGATGGAGATCTGGAATGATCTAGAAACCACTGGCGATGTAGGAGGATCTAGAATCCTGCATGTGATTCTAGAAACTAATGGCGATGTAGAAAGATCCAGAATCCTAGAGATCTAGAAAGATTTGACCTAGAATCCTTTGTGAATTTGGCTTCACACTTAACACTTTCCTAAATGTTTCATCACACACCACCACATCACCATTTTTTAGTACCTTTTTGCACAAAAAATGTGGCTACTCGTCCTCTTAACTTGGAAAGACATGCTTCAACAATAATCCATTTTTCATTTCTATATGGATTGGCCTTCAACTCTTGCAACTATATTGCGATAAAGTTCAAACTAAATAAGCACATAAATCTAATAAAAAAATAAAATCAATACATGAAAGAATGTAGATCATGAGTTCATAGATCATGCAAAAGCATTTTTGAAACAACATTTCATTTATTGTCACATCCTGTATCCTTAAAGCCTTGTTTACGTTTAGAGTTGTAAGCTTTGAAAAATTTGCAATTAAAACATGCATCTCCATTTCACCATCTAAAGGTAAAAGTGTAATATTGGAAGTTGAAGTGACAGGTTTCACTAAGCCAACGTGGTGGGTTATAGTAAGTTTCTGAAGAGATGGGCAATGAGAAGAAAACAAGCTAAAAAGGATTGGCAATGAGGAGTAAACAAGCTAAACAATCATCTATGAATTCAATATCTTCGAAGAAGCAAGTAATGAGATGGTTGAACCCAGGGAATTAGGTTGGAATTGTGTGAGAATATGGTTCAAAAGTCAGGTAGTAGCTAGGCTAGTACATGAGAAAATGAAAAGTTGTGGTATATCCTTCAAAGGGCAGGTGGTGGTATATCCTTCAGAGTGAGGTGTTGGACATTCATGCAACATAATACACCCATTTCCATAACTTCCACTTGTTGTGTTCTTGAAGTGGAATACTTTGAATATTGTGTCCCATGCCATGTGATGGTGGTGGCAACTTTCATGGCATGTTAATCACATCCTTGGTAATTATAATGTGTAACTTCTTATTAAACGAATAAAATTATAATTATAGCTTTCAGGTGACTTGACAAAGTAAATCATTATATTGTTAATTGAAAGTCCACATTTTCCCTTATCATAAATTTGGTCAGAGTGAAAGATCTATTTTCAAAGTTAATAATTTTATATAATGTTGTCTTTAATGTGGGAGAAGAGCATTGTTTTTTAGATTTTGGTGGAAGATTTATCTTTTAAGTAAAGAATGTGATAAAAATTTATCATTAGATTGAGTTGAGAATAATTTCCCACTACCTAATTATTATTGGATTGTTTTATTTTCCCGTTTTATATTACTTAAATTATTTTTTAAATATATAAATTTAGTTAACTTTATTCAAAAGAAATTAAAAAATATTAAAAAAATATTTTAATTTTAATAATTGAATTTACAATCTAATTATTGTTTAATAAATTTCACTAAATTTAATAAATAATTGATAAAAGCATACTCAATAATCAATAAATAAAAGAAACACTAATATTGCATTTGCCTTGAGTTTCTCTAAAAGTAAATTACATTTTTCGCACCTAATTTTTATTTTTTTTATTTGTATTTCTCTTTCCCTCTTCAACTCATTTTCTTAGTCTCCTCCAAAGTTCGAAAATTTATTTTATTTATAGTGAGGTTCCCTCCAACTTAAAGCAATAACGTTCTCTTACTTACTTTGCAAATAACTTGAAAAAGAAAATTATTGATTTAATCGATAACATAATTTTACAATTTTACAATTTTCATTCAAAGTAAAATTTTGGATGAATGGACAAAGAAATAGACAAACGAAGCTTT
>APFE030620215.1:173363-197295 GCA_000404065.3 Pinus taeda | reverse complement strand
AACTCAACTAAGTCCCAAGTATGGTTTCTATATATTGATTCCATTTCTTCATGCATTGCAGCCTTCCATTCATCTGATGTACTAGCTTCTTCATAGTTTGAAGGTTCTACAATGTTTAAAATTTTGGACATTAAAGCATAGCCTTGCAATCTTGCAGGTAGTCTAGTCTTCCTACCTGATCTTCTAGGTAAAGGACTTACCTCAACTCTATCTGTTTCAGCACTTCCCGAGCCTGTATTATCACTTATTACACTATCTGCTGCTACTTCTTCCTGTTTCTGCTCCTGCTCCTACTCTTCTTCTTCTTCACTGTTCAGTTCTATCAACAGTGGAATGTGGCTGTCATTGTTAGAGTCTTCCTTTCCATCTTCAGTCTGTTCATGAAAAACAACATCTCTGCTTGCAAAAACTTTATGAGTCGCAGGATTATATAACTTGTATGCCTTATACTTTGTGCCATATCCTACAAATATACATTTCAAGGCTTTGGGGTCTAGCTTTTTCCTATCTGCTTTTGGTATATGAGCAAAAGCTTTAGATCCAAATATTCTTAAATGACCGACTGCTGGTTTGAGTCCAAACAGTGCTTCAAAGGGGGTTTTGAAGCCTAGGCATTTAGTAGGACTCCTATTCTTTAAATAAACAACAGTATTAATGGCTTCTGCGCAAAGACCATTTGATATACCTTTACCTTGAAGCATACTTCTGGCGGACTCCACAAGGGTCCTGTTCTTTCGTTCTGCTACTCCATTCTGCTGTGGAGTGTGTGGCACTGTGAATTGCTATATAATCCCATGCTGCTTGCAGAAGTTCATGAACTCACCTAACCTGTATTCTCCCCCTCAGTCCTAGCAGAGAATCTTTATCTTCTTTCTTGTTTGGTTCTCTATCATCGATTTGAATTATTTAAAGTATCGGAAAGCTTGACTCTTTTTGCTTAAAAAATACACCTAAGAGAACCTAGTGCAGTCATCTATAAACAGTAGAAAGTAGTATGCACCTCCTAAAGACCTTGTCTGCATAGGTCCACAAATATCTGTATGCACTAGTTCTAGGATGTCTCTTTGTTTTCTGTTAACATGCAAAGGGAATTCATCTCTATGCATCTTCCCTAATGCACATCCATCACATTCCAGTTTGACATTATGTAAAGCAGGAAGTCCATCGACCATACCTTTCTTCTGAAGTAAGATGAGGTCTTGCAAATTGAGATGTCCAAATCTCTGATGCCAAAGATTTTCAACTGTTGATGTTGCTGCAACCATTTCTTTTCGTGGCATGCTCCTTGCATCCAGTCTATACAAATTCCCCACGCATACTCCTATTGCAACTGTCTCCAATTGGCTATCCTGAATGACACATCCATTCTTGAAGAATTGCACCTGCATGTCCTGGTCTGTTATCATGGAGACAGAGATCAAATTCTTTTTAATTCCTGGAACATATAAAACATTTTTGAGATGTTTGATGTCGCACTAGGTAGCTTCACAAGAATATCCCCACAACCTTTGATCTCATACCCGCTATCATCTCCTAAGTAAATTTTTGATCCACATGCAGATTCTTCAAGAAACTCAAAACAATCTTTCTTACCAGTCATATGCGAGGATGCACCATGATCGACATACCATATATTATCCTCATCTCCTTTTGATGCTGAAAGTGCACAGTCAACTGTGAATAATCGAAGATCATGGCTGTGGTCATCCTCTTCTCCAGCAAAACACCCCTGATGTTTCCTCTGTTTGCCTTTTCTTTCATCCTCCTGCCTCTTATAGCATTCTTTAATCTGGTGGCCGGGCTTCCCACAGTAAAAACATCTCTTACCATAATTATCAGTCATACCTCTGAATTATTTCTTTTGAAAAGAGTTGGCCCTTTTCTGCTGCTGCTGCTGCAGTTGCTGATGCTGATGTTGGTGCTAGTGCTGCTTTCCTCTGTACTGTCGCCTCTTCGCCATCAGAGCTAAGTCATTGCTCTGAGTTTTTAGATTTTGTCTTCGTTCCTCCTCCTGGAGTAGAATTGTTGTCAGGTCATCAAACGAGGGGGCTTTCTCTCTCGCTGACAACCCTGAGATGAATGTCTAATATTCATCAGTCATTCTGTTCAGTGTAAGTGTAACTAGATCTAAATCTGATACCTTCTCTCCAATGGCTCCCAATTTGTCTTTTAGATCCTTGACTCTAGCCATGAAGCCACCAACAGATTCATTCTCATCCATTTTTAATGCAAACAATTTTCCCTTGAGTGCTAGAACACGATTTGTGTTCTATGTCTCGTACAGATTCTTGATTGTGGTCCATATATCTGCGGCCGACTTGCAATCTCTGATATGGGGGATAATGTTGTCTTTGATAGACATCTTCAATATGACTTTTGCCTTTATTTCTCTCTTATCCCAATCTTGTTCTTGGGTCGGTGTTCCAATTCTCTGCTCATTTCCCAAGACGATCAACCATGCATTCGCACTCTCCAACAAAGTTTGCATTTTGAACTTCTAGTTAGAGAAGTTCGTTCCATTGAGCTTGCCAGACTCGTGGAGGTATGATTCCAAACTGTTGTTCATTTTCGTCCAACTGAACACTCCAATCGGCCACCACCGGGCAAGTTCGATCTCCTACCACAAAATAGATCAGGAACTTCACTATACCACCACCGGGCAAGTCCAATCTGCTGCCACCGAACAGATCAGGGACTTCACTGTGCCACCACCAGGAAAAACCGATCTGCTACCACTGAACAGATCAACAAGCAAGTTCCAACATGCCACCACCGGGCAAGGGCGATCTGCTTCCACCGAATAGATCAAGGAGCTGCACTGCGCCACCACTAGGCAAAACACTGATCTGCTTCCACTGAGCAGATCACAGAGCTCTAATTCGCCACCACCGGGAAGGTCCGATATGCTACCACCGAGCAGATCACGGAACCTCAATTCGCCGCCACCAGGCAGATCCGATCTGCTACCTCCGAGCTGATCAAGGATCCTCAATTCGCCACCACCGGGCAAATCAAATCTGCTGCCACCGAGTAGAATCTCCACATGCCTCCACCGGGCAACTCCGATCTGCAACAAAAATTGCAAATTTCCAGAGAGAAAGAGGTTGGCTCTATGGCACTCTGAATAGCTAAAAATCCATGCCAATTGCAAAAAAGAAAAATTCACGATGTCCACGGAAAATGGCGCACTTAACAGCCACAGATCCGCGCCAATTTTAGTTATAATTTTCCTGGCGCGCTTTTCAGCCCAAAACCAGCGCCAATGGCACGCTTTTTCTTTAAAAAGTAGTGCCAATTGCTCAACCTTTTCTCCAGCTCAGAGATGATCAGTCATCTGAGACCCTTCACTCCAGGTGTTACTGCAGTTCCACCTGATCACACAGACACATTTACATGTACTCCTACCACTACAGAAATGTAACTAATGATACATCCCTAAAAAAATTGAGGCTATCTCTATCCTAAGCTGTGATACCAAGATAAAAATCACACTTTGAATTAAATGAAGGAGTTGCAGCTCACAGGAGTGTACGGCACCTGGGAGACTGCACTCAAACAAAGAGGAGACTCTCTCTCACGTTCACTCTCCATTACATCAAATGAATATTACAATATTAAATACATCACTGAAAAATAGGTAGTTGTAAACAACCTCCTAAATTCTAGGAACAACTCCTAAACTAAGAAGGTATGTTACAACCACATAACCATTTCTCCATTATTTCTAACTAAATACACAAAAACTATACATGAGGCAACAGTTAGAAGAAGTATATACACGGATCTGAACTCTCCGCTCGTCCAGTGTAAATAGCCACTTGGGTGTCACAAATCCCACCCGACGTGTATGCAATGGGAAGGCCTTAGTTAGTTCACTATGGCAGCCAGCTGCTAACTCCACAACTTCACTTCGGTCTTTTTTATTTTGAAATATTTTCAAAATCGACAATCCAGTTAATTTTAGCGATTTGGAGAGAGCCACATAATTTTAAAAATTGCAACTTACAATGCCAAACATTCTAGGTCATGTATTGGATAATAAAATCATTAATAAATGCAGTGAGGAGATAAACCTCTGGACTAATATAGAGTGATCTGTCACTTTGCTCTACACAGCAAAGCACATTCATATCTTTTTACATGTAGAAGAAAAAAAGACAATCAGATAGGGAAACTAAATTCTAATTGGCTCTTGGACTTTGGCTCCTAGACTTTGTCTCCCAGATATTTTGAACTTGAATGTGGATGTGGAGTTGGACTCCGTCCCACAGATTTTGAACTTGAAGTAGATGTGGATTTACATCATGGACAAAGCAATCTTATTTCAGATGTCGACCTGGTTCAAAGATATTCTTTCACCTTGAGTGTTGATTTATACCATAAACAAGTGGTAAGGATTATCCAACAAAGAGAGAGGGAAGATGGGACGAAGAGTGATAAAAGACTTGTGGGACATATGAGTGAGAGAGCCAGGATCATGCATGGTAGGTTCCATTCAATATCATTTAATCTAATTGTATGGCCCTCCCTTGACCGTCACTCTATAGCTACTTGACAGGTTGTAGATAAGGTGCAGCTTTTCTAGGGTAATATATTAGTCATGTTTGTCGAGTGAAAGAAACATAAACAAAAATGGACCTATATATATTATAACATAATTGGTAGATTCATTGAATCAATGAAAAGTGATTGTGTCGAAATGCCACTAAGATGAGCTTCCCTCAACATGGAGTTCACTGGTCATGTACTATAAATTGACAAATTGAGATAATTAATTATGTAACAGCGTGGCTCAGTTCTTTTTTTCCATAATATAGAAAGTGTTAGTTAGTAATTAAGAAAATTATATTTTTATGAAGTGAAATAATTACAATTCAATTTAAATATTTTAACCTTTTATGTATTTTAAATTGATTGAGGTATTCCAAAATATAATTTAAATCCTATGCTATTTTGTAATTCATTAAAAAATATATTAAATTGAATTTATATTAATTAATAGATGATAATTTTTATTTTCACAAGAATATTATAAATAGGTAAGTATATATATAGACATAGTATATTTAATATTGATGTAATGGATTAACTCATTTTATAGTAACAATTATTACACATTAATATATTTCTATAAAATAATGAATGTGAATCTATTAACTAGAAATCTTTCAACCATGTATTCGAAAGACTTTATTACAGGGTTAAGAATTTTCCATAAAATGAAATGAATATATTGATTAGAAATCTGTTATATTAATATAGATATATATTTAATTTTTTTATATTAATAATAATTAAAATAAGAAGTATAATTTATTGAGATAAAAAAATTTCCAAAAAAACTTAATTGAATATACTGATTAGAAAATTTCTTAGTATTATAATATAATGTATATATAGTATAAAATAATGTATATATATTAATAATTATTTAAAAAAAAATAAAATTAATAATTAATTTTGATAGTAGAATGTAAAGAACCAATTTAAATAGATTATGTTTACTATACTTCTATAGTTTTTTTTTGAAATTGGATGATTTTTTTTTTTAAGGTTGAGATATTGATTTTTGTTATTTAAAATTATCTTTTGATGGCATATATGAAATTCAGCACTCTAAACAATCTTTGGAAGGTTCAAATTGTAGAGATTTCACAAATCAAACTTGCGATTCCAAAAAATCCTACCAGATTCCTCACAAAACTCTCCCTTACACTTAATTTATATAAGCTGATAATTATGCCGAAAAACGTTTACCCTATTGGAGTTGGCTAGCCAAAAACTATTCAACCCAGCCAATCTCGTCGCTGCATTTTCTCCCTTCAAACCAATTAGATTTGGATGTGTTCGCGCATATTTTGACACATTCGAGCAAGTTTTTGGCATATTTTGACAAGTTCCAACAAGTTTTGCAGTGTTTTGGGTGAGAAGCCTTCATCCCCGCCAACATTTATGAACCCATAGTCCTAGTTGCTCCCACAGATTCAAACTTGGATGTAGTGAAAACCTGCACAACCCCTGATCGATGAGGTATGACTCCCTAATACTTGAGCTTCTGAGCACATCTTTATTGCGAGATGCAATTATAATTAAGCTGTGTAGATGAATGATGTTTTTGAGTGGTGCACATAATGCATCAATTTGATCAATATGATCAAAATCATCTAGAACAATGAGCGCTCGTTGAGAAACTCTTTTGAGCTTCTCTATGCCTTCGTCAACACTATTTATTTGTACATTCCATTCAACTAGATCCTTAAGAAGGCTATTGCAGGGAATGTAAAGAACTGGATCTGACATTGAATAAGAAGAAAGATCGATTGCAATTTCATCTCTCATGGTTGAACAAATGTTTAGCAAGGGTAGTTTTTGCGATCCCGCCAAGACCTACAAATCCCAAATTTGTAGCCTTCTCACTTTTCCACTACAATGATAATGTCTTATTCACCTCTTTTATATTTTCATCGAGGCCGGTAGGATATTTAACAACGTTCAAAAGGGGTTTGGAGACCGTTTTCAAAAATTGATGGAAGACCTCATGGATGAGTTGTGCCTCCTCACTGAATAATATGCACAATCACAATTGATTGCATGCATAGTGAGAAACATCTACATAAGTTAACTGTGATATATGTATGAAGCCAGCAAAGTACAAAACTTGGGAAAATAGGTAGAGGAGGAGGCCCTTACTCATTTACACGACTTCAGCTCAAAACCTTTTATATCTGTGACAACATATAAAGCATTGCTCCACTTTTCTAATGGTGTTGGTGCTGTATCGTGGTTGACAATCAAATGTTCTCTTCCTTTCGAGCACCCCCATATGTTGAGCATAAACTCTATCTCCACCCCTCATCCATTGAAGTTTCATGGGCTCGACTTCGTAGAAGACTGGAATTATTGTCGACCCCAACTCCAACATATATACAAGCTTGTGGAGACACCAACTTGATTGTGCATGATTTGGAGAGAATATTGCTACATGAACAGAGGCTCTTCGAATATCCCCTTCGATTTGGGGATCCAACTTCTCTCCTCCTTGCAATTCTTGTTGTTCAAGAAAAATTGCTAACCCATGATATTTCAAGAGATGACATATATGGCTAGCGAGTCCTTTCTTGAATTTTTTTGGTGTCCCTATAATCAAATTCCCTTTCCTTCGGAGTGAGAATCTTCTTGTTCATGATTCAAATTGTTTTGGCGTGCGTGTAATCAAATTTCATGTTATTCTAGGAAAACATCTAATTTTCCTGTGAAGGGAGAACCTTCTATGTAAGATGCATATTTTTGTTTTACTCTAGTAGCTCGACTCATGTGACAACAATATAACTAATAGTTATTTCCTTGAAAAATTCAAAAATAGGCTAAAATTGGGAAATTAAACAATATCGTATTACATTAATTTCAGTCTTCAAACCTTTTTAAGCAAAAAGCAACAAAATAAAGTCTTTAGATTTTGTAGGCAATGAGTATTTGCAGGCAGTGAGAGAAGGGAACAAAAGAAAATGAAAGACTATATAGCTTTACAGACTTGCACCGCTATGGAGGGCCTAAATTCCTCAAGACGAGCTCCATTGTCATCAAGCAAAGCCGATACCTTCTATTCATTGAAAAATGAATTTATATGCTGAAAAATATGTGTTCATTGAATATCATTCAGTAAAAAGGTCTTCATTTTCATTGTTGATATATGTTAAGATTATAACTTACTTATAGTGGCACAATGCCAACACATTTTGAATTACAGTGGCATAATCAATCAAATTCTTTACCTACTCACACATTACATTTAAAAGAAGGAAAAACCTAAAGTTGAAGAAATGAGTAACATCTCAAGAAAGTTTTGATAATGGTCTAAAAGGTAAAAGGTATTGGAAGCCCCTAAATCTGAAATATTCGCTAAAATCAAACTAATTACTTTCTGTTAGACCAGAGCATACATAACACACAATGGATTTATGCTCAGAGACTTAGACGACAATAAGATAGAATAATTCACAGAGACGAACAAATGGAGAAACAACAAGATTACTTAGTTGGAAATAGCGGAATAGATAAAACAATCCCTGGAGAACAAAAATCACTTTGCATTACATAATAGGCTTGGGCCTTGGCTTGCTTTCTTTTTCCAGAGAAATTACAAATTTATAGAGGCAAAAGAAGGATCTAGAATCCTGTATGTGATGGAGATCTGGAATGATCTAGAAACCACTGGTGGTGTAGGAGGATCTAGAATCATGCATGTGATTCTAGAAACTAATGGCGACGTAGAAAGATCCAAAACCCTGAAGATCTAGAAAGATCTGATCTAGAATCCTCCATCAATTTGGCTTCACACTTAACATTCTCCCACTTGAAGCCAAATAAGAGTCATCAAGTCACATTGAGTCCTACCATTCGTCTACATAACTCATGTTTATTTCGTGGTAGAATCTTAGTGACCATATCAGTAGGGTTCCTATCTATATTGATATTTTCCAAGGATAATTGTTCTTCCTCCAACACATTCTGGATCCAATGGTACCTTAAGTCAATGTGCTTGGTTTTTGAATGAAATGTTGGGTTTTCCTCCAAGTGAATGGCACTTTGACTATCACAATATAACACATACTTGTCCTGCTTTATTCCTATCTCTCTTACGAATCATTGCATCCACAACATCTCTTTACAAGCTTCTGTTGCAGCTATGTACTATGCTTCTGTTGTAGAGAGGGCTACTATTCTTTGTAGCCTCGACACCCAAGATACTGTTGCACCTACAAATATATACAAATAACCTGTAGTGGACTTTTTGGTATCCATATCTCTAGCCATATTCACATCTATAAATCCTTTAAGCATTGTCTTATCATGACCAAAACATAAACAATAATGACTAATACCCTTGAGATACCTTAAAATCCATTTTACTGCTTGCCAATGTTGTTTGCCTGGATTGGTAAGGAACCTGCTCACTACTCCCACTGAATATGCAATGTCTGGTCGTATGCATACCATGGCATAAATCAAACTACCAATTGTTGAAGCATAAGGAATTCTACTCATCTCTTCCTTCTCTTTGTCATTACTAGGATATAATTCAGTACTCAACTTGAAGTGGGTTGCAAGGGGTGTAACAACTGGCTTGGCATCCTTCATATTAAACCTATCGAGCACCTTTTTGATAAATTTTTCTTGTGTCAGCCACAACCTTTTTTTTTTCCTATCACACGTAATCCACATGCCCAATATATGTTGTGCTAGTCCCAAATCCTTCATTGAAAATTTTATACCCAAATCTTTCTTCGAACGTACAAACCAGGCCTTCTTTTCCTTTTTCTATGAAGCCTTCTGGCTGCTCCATATAAATTTCTTCCTCCAATTCACCATGAAGGAAAGCAGTTTTTAAATCTAACTATTCACATTCTAGGTCTAAAGCAAAAAGTAGACCAAGAATGACTCTAATGGATGACATTTTAACAACAGGTGAAAAAATTTCAATGAAGTCAATACCTTTTTTTTGGGCAAAACCTTTCACCACCAGTCTTGCTTTATACCTCTCCTTCTTTTCGTCATCTTCATGCTTAATCATGTACACCCATTTGTTTTGTAGAGCTTTTCTACCTTTTTGGAGGTTTACCAACTCCCAAGTTTTACTTTCCTGCAAAGAGTTCATTTCTTCTTCCATTGCTTTCCTCCATTCTTTACTGCACTCGACTTTACAAGCTTCTTGAAAACAATTAGGTCCACCTTCATCAGTCAACAAAATATAATTTGAAGGAAGATACCTTTGTGAAGGTTTATGAGGCCTAGAAGATCTGCGAACCAACTGTGGTGGTGCATTATCAGGTTGAATCTCCTGTAAATGTTCCTACAATATTCCTTCTTCTTGTTGTTCATTATTTTCCAATTGTTGTTCTTCATGCTAATGAATTTGTTGTTCATTTTCTTGTATTGGTGGTATTTTTTCCTGCTTCTCTTCAAGCCTGTCAATAACCTTCTTAACCTCCAACTCACCTACAATCCTCTTGAACATTGCTGACTCATTAAATATAACGCCCCTGCTTCTAATAATTTTATGTTTGACTGGATTCCATAGACAATAGCCAAGATCTTCATCCACATATCCCAACAAAATGCGTTTCATAAATTTTTCATCTAGCTTAGTTCTATTTTATTTGGGAATATGTACAAATGCTTCACATCCAAAAGGTTTCAAGTGAGAATAATTCAAATTCTTACCAGTCCAAACTTCTTCAGGGATACCGCCATCCAAGGCTGTAGTTGGAGATCTATTTATGAGGTAGCAAGTGGCCGTGACTGCTTCAGTCCAAAAAGTCTTCTCAAAAGTAGAATTGGGTAACATACTTTGCACCTTTTCCATAATCGTGCAATTCATCCTTTCTGTGACACCATGTTGTTGAGGAGTACCAGGCACAGTATTCTCGTGTTTTATTCCAAACCTGTCGCAATATTCCTTAAATTCATTTGAGCAATATTCTCCACCATTATCTGTTCTTAAACACTTCAACAAATTTTTAGTCTCTCTTTGAATAGCAACATGGAATTTTTGAAATATTTCAAACAATTCACTTCTATTTTTCATAGGATATGCCCAAACTTTCCTAGATGCATCATCTGTAAATGTTACAAAATATGATGCTGCTCCTAATGATTTGATGTTAACAGGCCAAAACACATCCGAGTGTACAAATTCTAACACATTTTTATTTCTGTCATGGCCACCTCTAAGGAATGAAACCCTTCTTTGTCTACCATATATACAATGCTCACAAATATCAAGATTGTAGGATTTCAAACCTAGCAATAAATTTTTACCAACAAGAATTTTTAATCCCTTCTTGCTCATGTGACCCAAACGCTTATGCCACAGATCTGTTGAATTTCTTTTTTTTTTTAGAGCAGGAAAATCTAATTTTCGTATCATTGTCTTCAAGGTGTATACTTTTCCTGTCTTGGGTCGCCATGACCAATGCACCTTTGCTAAATTTCCACCCTCCTTTTCCAAAGCTTGTCGAATGGCCTTCATCATCCATTTGTCCCATAGAGATTATACTCATGCGCATTTCTAGTACATGCCTGACATTTTTCAACAATATATCTTGTCCATATTTCATCTTGATTTGGACATCTCCCACTCCAACAATATTGCAAAAATGATTATTCCCCAAATGTACTCTACCATAATCACCAGGATTATATGAAACAAAACTATCTTTGCATGTGATTACATGGTGACATGCCCTAGATTCTAGGATCTAATCAAAGTTGCTGCTAGATGTATATACACATGCATCCTCTACTGAAATAGTAAACAATACAACACCATCTGTGGCTACAACAGTAGTCTCACCTTCATTTTGAGATTATAAAGCTTCTTCATCAAGAACACTTATTTTGATGTTGTATTCTTCTCATATAGATCATGGAGCTTCTTCCATAATCATTCTGTCGTCTTTTCTCCAGACACATTGAAATAAACATTCTTTGCTAAATATTGGTGGATCGTTGCAATCACCTTTCTATCTAGCCTATTCCACTCTTCATTTGTCATCGATGAGGGTTTCTTTGTTGTGCCCTGAATCGGCAAATATTGATCCTTTAAAATCAGTATATCATCCATCTGTGATTTCCATAGGGAAAAATTAGCCCCGTTCAACTTCTCCATATCTATAAGTGTTGTCTCCATTTACAATCAAATCCATGCCACAAAACACAAAAAACTCCACTTAAAAATAAAGCTTTAATTATTACTCTTTCAAAATGACCTTCCTTCTTTTAAAATACCCTTTTCAAAATTCCTTCTCCTTTTTAAAATATACTTTTCAAAATTCCAACATATAATTATATATGTTTCATAATAAATATAAAAACATATAAAATATTTTTAACCTTTTCACATTTCACACATACATATGTTGGTTTGAGAAAAAACTTCACATATGCATGCAAGCTTGATGTAAAAAAAACTTACGAACACCACGCTTCAACTCCAAACTCCATGGATCTCCACTTTTCAAACTCCATAAATACTTTTCAACATAGATCCATGACCTTGTTTTTCTTGGAGCAACTGCCTTTTAGTTCAAGCATTCCTGAGACATTTCTTGGATAGATCCTCAACAGCTCCAGGGGTAGCAACCGACGTTTTAATGAACGCTACTAGAGTATGGAGATGGGACTAAGCAGCTTGCACAGTAGATATTCGACCCTAGCTCTAATACCAGTTGTTAGACCAGAGCATACATAACACACAGTTGATTTATACTCAAAGACTTGCATGGAAATAACAGAGAATAACTCATAGAGACAAACAAATGGAGAAACAATAAGATTACTTAGTCAGAAACAACATAATAGATAAAATAATCGCTGGAGAACATAAATCACTTTGCATTACATAACAGGTTTGGGCCTTCGCTTGCTTCCCTTAGCCAGAGAAATTACAACTTTGTAGAGGCAGAAGAAGGATCTAAAATCCTGTATGTGATGGAGATCTGGAATGATCTAGAAACCACTGGCGATGTAGGAGGATCTAGAATCCTGCATGTGATTCTAGAAACTAATGGCGATGTAGAAAGATCCAGAATCCTAGAGATCTAGAAAGATTTGACCTAGAATCCTTTGTGAATTTGGCTTCACACTTAACACTTTCCTAAATGTTTCATCACACACCACCACATCACCATTTTTTAGTACCTTTTTGCACAAAAAATGTGGCTACTCGTCCTCTTAACTTGGAAAGACATGCTTCAACAATAATCCATTTTTCATTTCTATATGGATTGGCCTTCAACTCTTGCAACTATATTGCGATAAAGTTCAAACTAAATAAGCACATAAATCTAATAAAAAAATAAAATCAATACATGAAAGAATGTAGATCATGAGTTCATAGATCATGCAAAAGCATTTTTGAAACAACATTTCATTTATTGTCACATCCTGTATCCTTAAAGCCTTGTTTACGTTTAGAGTTGTAAGCTTTGAAAAATTTGCAATTAAAACATGCATCTCCATTTCACCATCTAAAGGTAAAAGTGTAATATTGGAAGTTGAAGTGACAGGTTTCACTAAGCCAACGTGGTGGGTTATAGTAAGTTTCTGAAGAGATGGGCAATGAGAAGAAAACAAGCTAAAAAGGATTGGCAATGAGGAGTAAACAAGCTAAACAATCATCTATGAATTCAATATCTTCGAAGAAGCAAGTAATGAGATGGTTGAACCCAGGGAATTAGGTTGGAATTGTGTGAGAATATGGTTCAAAAGTCAGGTAGTAGCTAGGCTAGTACATGAGAAAATGAAAAGTTGTGGTATATCCTTCAAAGGGCAGGTGGTGGTATATCCTTCAGAGTGAGGTGTTGGACATTCATGCAACATAATACACCCATTTCCATAACTTCCACTTGTTGTGTTCTTGAAGTGGAATACTTTGAATATTGTGTCCCATGCCATGTGATGGTGGTGGCAACTTTCATGGCATGTTAATCACATCCTTGGTAATTATAATGTGTAACTTCTTATTAAACGAATAAAATTATAATTATAGCTTTCAGGTGACTTGACAAAGTAAATCATTATATTGTTAATTGAAAGTCCACATTTTCCCTTATCATAAATTTGGTCAGAGTGAAAGATCTATTTTCAAAGTTAATAATTTTATATAATGTTGTCTTTAATGTGGGAGAAGAGCATTGTTTTTTAGATTTTGGTGGAAGATTTATCTTTTAAGTAAAGAATGTGATAAAAATTTATCATTAGATTGAGTTGAGAATAATTTCCCACTACCTAATTATTATTGGATTGTTTTATTTTCCCGTTTTATATTACTTAATTATATTTTAAATATATAAATTTAGTTATTATTTCAAAAGAAATTAAAATATTAAAAAAATATATATTTTAATTTTAATAATTAGAATTTACAATTCTAATTATTGTTATGAAAAATTTCAACTTAAATTTAAATAAATAAATGATAAAAGCATACTTTAATAAATCAATAAATAAAAGAAACACTAATATTGCATTTGCCTTGAGTTTCTCTAAAAGTAAATTACATTTTTCGCACCTAATTTTTATTTTTTTTATTTGTATTTCTCTTTCCCTCTTCAACTCATTTTCTTAGTCTCCTCCAAAGTTCGAAAATTTATTTTATTTATAGTGAGGTTCCCTCCAACTTAAAGCAATAACGTTCTCTTACTTACTTTGCAAATAACTTGAAAAAGAAAATTATTGATTTAATCGATAACATAATTTTACAATTTTACAATTTTCATTCAAAGTAAAATTTTGGATGAATGGACAAAGAAATAGACAAACGAAGCTTTTACATCATAAATATAATGTGAAAAAGTTAAATAGTATAAATAACTTTTCGAAAAAAGTGCACAAATGAACTGCTAACAATGATTTAACATCTAGTAATGCCTTAACAACACACTTATTCACCATCTATCCAAGACCCCATGGACATAAAGTGAATGCTTCTTGAATTCCTATTCATTACTATTTTTTTGAAACATTTTTCTTTAATTTTCACATTAATACAAATCACATATTACAACATTTTGAATACCCTATGTAACTTTAAATGATTTGTTGCCCAAATAAGTGGCTTGTATTTATTACTATTTAAAATGATCACACTAAATAATGGAGTAATACAAACTCTAACCACACTACTACCTCACCACTTGTTCTTATATTACATTGAATATGTTCCATATCTCATGGCCACCATTTTTTTCACCTTTTATTATCCATCTTTATTTCCTTTCTTAGCATTGGAAGAGAGGAAATGACACCTTGACATTCAGCATAGTCAGACTCCTTGGCACCCTAGACCTCGCTAGACCTTCGAAGAAATACCTAACGTCTTTTAGCTCGTTCGACCACTTAGCCTCTAAACCTAATCGACCAGTAAATCTTGGACCATTGATAAGACACTACAAACTTTTCTATTTCATATGTTATTGTAACTTTTCTATTTCAAATTTCAAATGTTATTGTATATATTAGAAGAGTAAAACAAGCCAAAACACTATCGCCGTACCAATGCTAGTTATATTTACTTTCGATATTGACCGATGAAACTTAGTTACGACTCTTCAAAATTATACGCGTGGTGTTGAATCCGAGTACGGCCTCCATTAATGTGTTCTTTGGTCTCGTTTCCTCATCTCAACTGAACTTGAGAATGTTGTTGAATACAGTATCTTAGTGGTTACAGTATAGGTTCAAGTAACCGTAAGATGAATATATTATTTGTGTTTACGATCACTGGTGACACTCGACCAGAACTTCTAATATTAATTGCATACAACACCATGACCACTCCAAGCAAGAAACCGTAGCTGCAATCATAACCTAACAAATTAAGATATTATAAATTGAAGCAAGGTTCTAAAATTCCTTACATTGATCTTTCTATTAAAGTGTTGTAAATGGATTTTTAGAGCGGATTAGTTGAGGTGCCTTTATGTCATTGTCTATCATAAGCAAGCATTCCATTCCTGTAACGCAGAACCAAAAAAATATCCAAAGTGAGATGAATAATGGGAATGCTAAGAAACGTAATTACTTGAGGATTTTTTCAGAGCATTTATTAGGTCGAATGGTTATATGAGTTATTAAAGATTTTTAAAAGAGTATTGGTATGAGGTAAATACGAATAGAATACAGGTATGAAGTCAGTAATAATAGAGTACGAACTAAATTTTATAGTTCTATGGGTTAGTAAAGTTTATATTTAATGTATTACTTGTAAACGAATAGAGTAAGATATCTTCAAATGAATGAGTATGTGTAATGACAACTCTTAAATTATGAACGTGTTTTATTTGATTAAGTTAGTATTCTTTGTTAATAGTATTTTTAACACTTATTTATATCTATACATTATATGAAAATTTGAGCATGTATAAATAGTTTAAGGCTTAGAAATTTTGTGGAATTTTATTAATTTTTAAAATGATAACTATGAAATATTTAGTGATATTTTTATAATAATAATAAAATTTGTAAGGATTTGATATAGTTTGTAAATTTTTTTAGTTAAAACAATTTTATGGTACAAAATTGGTGTGAATTACTTTAGAAAAAATGGAAATCATTGATTTGTTTAAAATGAAAAAGTAGTGTCAAGTCTTACTAGCAAAATGGTTGAGGATAGGCCTCGTCAGGAAGGTGACGCGGGCTCAAATCTCATGGGGGATGATTGTGCCTTGTGTTAGTGAGAGGAGACATGTTATAAATCTAGTGAGCTAAGGGTTTGTGTGGCAGAGTCTAGGTGTGATCCGTGGGTGACTTTGATGGCATAGATGCCTCTTGTTCACAGCTCCTCAAGCCATAGGTCAAGCCTGCAGGATCACAGAGAACTTGACAAAAAAAAGGAAGGAAAGTTGGTGAAATTTAGCTCCTAAATGTTTCCATGTCCTTTTTGTTGGGGCCAAGGTGAAAAAGGGTAAACTTTTTGAAATAGAGAAACTACGTGGTAAGAAGGAAAGTGGGAATATTGCATGTATAATAGGTTGATGGATGCCACACACAACATAGAAGAAGATAGACACATTGCGCAGATGTCCGCTAGAAGTAATGAAGATTGTGACATATAGAAAGATATGAAAGTCAACATCACACTTTCTAGCCATATGGGTTAGTTGGTTATGAGCAAGTAGTTTGTTGTGATTTGACCCATTATGGTCAAGCAATTGGTTTCAATTCAACATGAGAGTGGATAACCCATTATGGTGAGTTGGCTAGGTGGCTGAAGATTCCCAATGTTAGAGATCAAGTTATATAAAGAGCTATTGTCACTTATATTATTTTAGTTTTGATGATTATTATCTCAATACTTTTGTTCGGCTTGATGTTGATCTTCTTAATGTGTTTTTCTCCTTAACACCACTATGAAAACTCACTCTACTAATTGTTCTGGGATATTGGTTAGATAATATAACATGAACTATGAAGATCAATGTTCTCCCATATGTGCCTATGATAACCCTTTGTAATTTGTGTCACTGAATTTTGCTGCAAATACGATATTTTGTGTTAGTTTTTTTTATGGTTCTATTGTATATGCAATTGGTACAAAGAGTTGAGTAAGTGAATGAATTATAGACTCTTTGTAGAGATTCTGATGAATCTCTTGTGTTGATATTTTCGAGTTGATGCATAATGTCAACAATGGTATCGTTGTTTGAATGAAGTTATGTTCCAATGTTTTATCTCCTAGTTAATTTTGCGCTTGTATATATAACTCATGTCAGATAGTTACTCCGTTGATTATGTAATGGTTTTACACTTAGCGAGTGTGCATTGTAGTCTAGTAGGGATATTATAACATGTGTTGTGAAGGATTTTGAGTATAATTCCTTTTAAATGGTTATCTAACTGATGTATAGTGAATACCATATTTTAAGGTGCATTGTTTTGGACGCGAAGTCATCTTTCTTTCCCCTTTAACCATTCGAAACCTTCAAAGGTTCTTGCAAAGACATTAGCATTCCTTGAGTGATACCTTGCCTCATCCTAGGTGATGAAAAATGGTTGTGTCTAAGGGGTTTTTATGGGCTTAACTTTGAATCTTGGGCCACCGCTATGCACCGAAAAATTGTTCTATTATTGGGACCTTCAGGCTCATGTCGAAGAGGGGATGTGGAGTCTAATGAAACAAGATATAAAATAATGCTTGGACAAAAAATAACACTAGTTTGCAGTAGAATAATTAAGGAACTTATGTCCCAAACTAGAGGAATGAATACAAAGGTATGTTTTTAGTCTCTTTCATGAGATTGTATTTGTTAGGTTTCCTACTATTCTGTGGGAGTGGTTGAAGGGATAGGAATGACGAGGACTCTAGATTCTATCAGAGACATACGACTAGACACCAGATCTACTATGGAGGGTGAATATGGAAAATAATCCAATATCCATAGTGGTTGAGTTCTATTTAGCTAATGCATTAGAAGGTTATGTAGTTTGCAATGGATTCTACTCATTCTTTCAGTGCAGCTAAAAGAGATATCTTCTGGGGACCTTGTGGTTGTTATTTGAAAATATACCTATGTGGATCAACATATTTCTATGTGTGAAATATGTGATGTCACTAGCTTCTTATGAGATACGTGGCTAAATTTGTGTGCAATGTGTGGACCTAGGTAGTTGAACTGAGAATGGCCTAAGTTATACAAGGGACAAGGGATGACAGGGGAGGTAGATACATAAAGTTGTGTGTTCTAAAGGAACTACAGTTTCAGATGAAAATATAAGGAAATGTGTTGAGAAAAAGATAAGTGGCATGAGATGTAATTTCTTCAATTGAAGAAAAAGATCCAGAGAGTGGAGGTAGGTCTCCCAAGAGATGTAAGGGTGTTATTTGTGTATTCGATGAATAAATGATGTAAACACGCAAATCATCACTAAGAGGAAACGATGAAAGTAACATGGTTGGCACCTTGTGTAGTTGGATGAGCTATGTATGCAATTCGAGTAGATGAAAAAGAACCATGATAGAGTCTATTTTTGACAAAAGACCCTAAAATAAGTATATTGCATGGGATAAAAGTGTGCATAGTAGGTGAGATATCAATTATGGGGAAGATCAAGAAGGAGAGAGAGCAAAGGGTGGTGTATAGGAGAGAGAAGAGGAGTGCCTACACCATGAGTGGAGCATTGTTCCATGTAGAGAGCCCTCCACCCAAGCCAGAGGAGAGAGCTATCAGGTTCAAGGAGATAGTAAGGAAGCATGCAGTCAAAGTATCAACGAAGAGGAGATAAAGTAGGATGAGTACTAGATCATCATAAAACACTCACTGAATCTCATTGTCTAAGGCTTGGTCATCCCCTAGATTAAACCCATAACCTTATGTGTGCATTCAGGATCAAAGGTAGGTTATTAATTATTTATCATATTTTCTAAGTCACTCAATTCAGTTCATCGAAAAAAATTAAATAGAGGGAATGAAAGTAATGAAGAAGAAGAAGAAGAAGAAGAAGAAGAGACTCTAAGAGGAGAACATAGAGTACTATTAAGGGAAGCATCAAAAGTTACCCCACCTTTGACAGAGGATTTGGATTGGGAAAAAAAAACAAAATATGATAGAAAGTGGTTATTGTTGATACTACATTGAGGTTGTTAGTTTTTCCATGGAACTAAGACAAAAGATCTGAAACATCATTGGTTTGTATTCAAGGAAACTTGGATAGTTAATTAGATTTGAGATGAACCAATGAAGATTATATAGTTAGAGAAAAAAATTTGAGAGTTTGCACTAGCATGGTATATGAAGTATAAGACTACAATTCCCCTAGGACATCATATGACTTTGGTATATATTAAGAAAGTACTACTGATAGAGTTCCAGAAGTCAAAATCTAAACCATAATGCATAATGGAAATTAAGGAGATAAAACTTAATGGTAGTGTATGTCTAAGTCTATGACCAACAATTCAAATTATTGATGTATAGGTTGACATTCCAAATTTCCAATGCATAACATTAGGAGTCGTTTATAACAGTGTTATTGCAACACATTAGAATTCTAGTAGCATGGAAAAATGTAACCTTCTAGTCCAAAGCAATGGAAATAGAAATGATATTGGAATCTACATGTGTAGGTGGAGAAATAAATGTAGGTATGGTATAAATGCAGACATAATTGTATATGCTAACCTTGCAGTTGCAGGACTTAGTGAAGGGCAAGGAGAAGTGCAAGGAAGTGTCTTGCACCATATGCAAAAGACAAGGTCACCCTTAGAATGAGTTCCATACAGTGACAAATTACATGGTGATTGGAGAAACAAATCCATTAGCCCAAGTGATGGGACTATGTTGTGAATTTTTTCATGTGTGGGGTCATCTTCCTACCATGTGACCCATGATGGAAAAATATTAGAGTTCGGTGAAGATTCCATCTTACCAATTTTGTAAGTATGTTGGAAATGATATTCACTCATGTCCTGCACTGGAGTTGACACATGGAAGAATGATTATTGCATGCAAAAAATTGAAGGAGGTGATGGTGGCAACCAAATTATCAAACTAGAGACTCCATTGCCCTAGCTAGAGGATAGGGTCCACATAAAGAGGAATTGGCACACTTGCAAGAGGACGAGGAGGTTATGGGCGTGGAAGAGGATTGTTATTTTTTATAATTGTGTATGTATAGGACATATGGCCCGAGACTCCCGTAACCCCTACACTACTTACAGATGTTGTACATAGCTAGACCATGCCATGGAGCATTTTTGTTAGGCCAGGCAGTAACTTCATCAAGAAAAAATGATTCGACTATTCTATTCCATCAGGTAGGTCTTCATTATATACATGAGGGAGAGACTGTTCAGTTCGTCTCCCGATGATTGTTCATATTTCCTATTTATCTATTTACATAAATTCACCCAATCACAAGGATTAGGCGTCAGTATTCCCCCCCTTAATCTGAAGGGATGTTGGTGAGTCGAAGCATCATTCTGAATTTCTCAAGCTTTTCTCTTCCAAGCGCTTTGGTGAAGATGTCTACAATTTGCTCATTTGTGGAACAATGACGGAGATGGATTTTTTTGGCCTCAACATGATGCCAAATCAGATGATATTTAGTATTGATGTGCTTCGTTTGATCATGGTACTTTGGGTTCTTGGCAAACTTTATTGCAGAGGTATTGTCAATCATGAGTGGAGTTGATTGTACTTCTTTTACATGCAAATATTCAAGAATTTTCCTGAGCCACACAATTTCTTTTGTTGCTTCAGCTGCTCCCACGTATTTTGCTTCTATTGTGGAATCTGTTGGGGCTGATTATTTGCGTGATCTCCCGGAGACAGCTCCTGATCCAAGACTCATAGCATATCTTGAAGTTGATACCCCAGTTTCTTTGTCGCCATCGAAGTTTGAATCAGAGTATCCAATCAAACTGAAGTCATCCACCTGTGTATACTTGATTCCAAAGACTTGAGTTCCCTTCAAGTACCTCAGAACTCTTTTTGTAGTAGACCAATGTCCCTCATAAGGCTTTTGCATAAACTTGGAGAGGATTCCAACAACAAATGAAATGTTTGGTCTGGTAGTAGTTAGGTAATTGAGACTTCCTACAACCTGTCTATACTTTGTTGCATCCTCAAATTCTTTTCCTTCAATAGATGTGACCTTTATGTTTTGTTCCACTGGAGTAGTCAGAGGATTGCACTCTGTCATGCCAAACCTGTTCAACAGATCTCCAATGTATTTCTTTTGAGAAACAAATATGGAATTTTGATATTGGGTTACTTCAATGCCAAAATAGTAATGAACATAGCCCAAATCATTCATTTCAAAACTTTTCCCAAATTCCTTCTTTATGGATGTAATGTAGCTTTCATTCTTCCTTGTCATCAAAAGATCATCTACATATACCACAAGGTATACAACTGTCTTACCAACTTTCTTGACAAATAAAGTTGCATCATCAAGATCAAAAATGTTTGAAATTGAGTTTCATAAGATGCCCAATTAGCTTTTCATACCAGGCTCGTAGTGCTTGTTTGAGGCCATACAAGGACTTCACGAGTTTGCATACTTTATGTTCATGTAAAACATAGCAAATCCTTCAGGATGGGACATAAAAACATTCTCTTTTAGATCTACATTCAAGAAAGCAATTTTTACATCCATTTGATGGACTTTCCAACCGTTCTGAGCTGCTAGTGCAAAGAGTGTTCGGATGGTAGCCCATTTTGCTATGGGGGAAAAATTGTCCTCATAATTGACCCTTTCCTTATGTGCAAAACCTTTTTCCACAAGCCTATCTTTGTGCTTGTCAAGTGAGCCATCAACTTTATACTTGTTCTTGTAGACTCACTTGCAGCCAATTGGTTTGGTTCCTAATGGAGGCTCAACCAGCTTCCATGTGTCATTCTTTATGAGGGCATCATAATCCTTTTGCATCGCCTCTTTCCATTCATCATGAGAAGTAGCTTCTTTGAAGGAAGTTGGTTCAAAATCTGTAGACAAGTTCAATTAACAATCATAAGAAAGATCCATATCAACTGGTGAATTAGAGTCATCTACATCACCTCCATTTTGCCGGTTTGAATTTATGGTTCCTGTCTTTCCAAATTCACCAGGATGTACACTTTCAAGTGTGTTTGTCAGCCAATTTGGGGGACCTTTCCTAGATGGTCTAGGTACTCCGTTGATTGAGTTGCGACTGAATCAAAATTGAGTCTCCGAATTCTATCAATTGCATCACTTAAAGCATCATCCGTTGTTGGAGTTTCATGTGGGGGAGAGTGTTCTTTAGAAGAAGATTCCACATGTTGATCTAGTATAGGAATCCCCCCTTCAAGATGTGGAATATGATTATCAAATTATTGAAATGATTTTGCCTTTGCAAGTCTATCCAAGCGATCAAGTTGCCACTCAACAACATTGTCAGATTTGGATGGTTCAAGGAAAATTACATCTCTAGATAGAAAAAAAAAATTATTTACTTCATCATAGAGACAATATGCTTTGGAGGTGTTTGAATATCACAGAAAGATACACTTACAACTTCTAGCACCAAGTTTGTTTCTACGTACCTTTGGTATCAAGGCATAATAGGTGGAACCAAAGACCTTGAGATGCTTTACCAAAGGAGCATGTCCATACCACATTTCATATGGAGTCTTGTTTCTTATAGCATTAGATGGACATCTATTCTTTATATATGTAGCACATGGAATAGCATCAGCCCAAACATTATCTTTACATTTTTGAACAAGAGCATGGATCGTACCATATTTAAGGTTGTCCTATTCATTCTTTTAGCTACACCATTCTGTTGGGGATTATAAGACACAGTTGTTTGATGTTTGATCCCATGTTGGTGAAGATAGTTTTCAAATTCATTTGATGTGTATTCGTTTCCATTATCAGTGCGAATAGACCCAATATGATATAGTGCATCATTTTCAATCCATTTATAAAAAATCTTGAATGTTTGAAAAGCATCAGATTTGTTCTTCAATTAATAAACCCAACACATTTTGGCGTAGTCATCAGTAAATGTCATGATATATTTATTTCCATTTGCAGAAGGAATAGGCATTGGAAAACATAAATCTGAATGAATGAGTTCAAGTTTGCTATGTGCTCTTGAATGTGAATCATGAAAAGATTGTTTGCTATGCTTTCTTAGAATGCAAGCATCACATTACTTAAGTTTCCTAGGAATTATAGGCAAACCAGAAACACCATTTTCCTTCAACAAGCAGAGACTGTCATAGTTCAAATGTCCAAATCTAGCATGCCATAATAAACTTGATGCAAGTGTACCTTCTTCATGATGAGAATTGTATGAGAAATGTTGTGCATGAGCAGAGGTTCCTTGCAATTTGAGAAGCCTTTATTCTTCTATTCGCCTCATGACAAGTGTGTGGTTAGATGCTTTTCTTACCTCAAGCTTGCCATCAAAGATATGAATGGAGTGACCTTGCTAGAGGATCTGGACCAAGGAAAACAAGTTTATTTTGATCTGTGGGAGATATAGAACATGATGCAGAAGAAACTCTAGAAGACCAGTAAGTTTAAGCTTGATTGTGCCAAGCCCTAATGGCTTGATTTTTTATTGATCTGCAAAGTATACTGCTCCATCAACATTGTCAGTGAAATCTTCAAAAAAATATTTTCTATGAGTGATGTGGCAAGTTTCTCCTGAATCAAGCAACCAATCATTTTTCCAAGAAGCAAGTGAAGCATTAAATAAATCTTCATTTACTCCAATGTTACATTGTGCCGCAACATGGTGAGTGGATTTAGGTGCTTTACCTTTGCCTGTATCATCAGTTTTACATTTCTGTTGGTTCCTTTTCTGCTCAATTTTATCCCATGGTAGCTTGCATGTAGAGGCATCATGTGATCCATTTCTTTTGTAGTGAATGCAGTGCAAATCTGCCTTTTCTCCTTG
>APFE030620215.1:131960-173353 GCA_000404065.3 Pinus taeda | reverse complement strand
TGATCTGCAAAGTATACTGCTCCATCAACATTGTCAGTGAAATCTTCAAAAAAATCTTTTCTATGAATCATGTGACAGGTTGCTCCTGAATCAAGCAACCAATCATTTTTCCAGGAAGCAAGTGAAGCATTAAACAAATCTTCATTTACTCCAATGTTACATTATGCCTCAACATAGTGAGCAGATTCAGGTGCTTTACCTTTGTCTGTATCATTAGTTTTACCTTTCTGTTGGTTTCTTCTCTGCTCAATTTTGTCCCATGGTAGCTTGCATGTAGAGGCATCATGTGATCCATTTCTTTTGCAGCGAATACAATGTAAATTTGCCTTTTCTCCTTGAGAATGTCTGCCCCCCCTGCCTCTGAAATGTCTTCCTCTTCCTCTTCGTCCACCTCTTCCTCTTGTAGAATCTTGAGCAGGATGCTTTTCTTTATGAGCAAGGCACACAGTCTCTTCAGAAGATTCAGGGGCTGTCTTCTTTCTGAAATCTTTCTCTCTTTCAGCAAACTTTTTCACAAGAGAGTCAAAGGTTATATCTTTGAGATTTCCATTTGTTTGCAATGACTCAAGATAATTGGAGTAAGTAGGATAAAGTGCCTTGAGAAAAGCGATAAGAGGAATATCCAATTCAACTTTATTGGGTTTGATATCATGCATTATAGACTTCACTTTAGATGCAAGAGCAAGAGGATCATTATTTTGCAGTTCAAGAGTGAAGAGTTTAATCATGAGTTGAACAACTTCAAGTGCAGAATGTGAATCATAGAGTTCTTTCAGCTTTTGTAAGGCTTCAAAGGTAGTTGAATATGACGAATGGTGACTCACCTCTTCATTTATAGATGCTGCAATTAATGCGTAATCTTTGTTGTTCTTGTTTTCCCGAATGACAAGCTCTTTGTTTGATGTAGCTTGTACTGGTTCATTGTCTCCGTCTCTGACACACACTCCTTTCCACAACTCATTGAAAATAAGGGTGTGCTTTATCATCCAAGACCATTCAGGATAGTTCTCCTTGCCAGTGAGAACTATTCCCAGCATGGATATGATAGAATGCATACTGTAGTAAAAAAACTTTTGTTGCAAATCTTTTACTCTTAATGGAAAAAAAAAAAGATAGTTTTGATGTGACTGGACATCAAACTCAAATATCAATTCGCATTCATCTGCACAATGTTAAAGTATAGAATATCATAGTATACTAAGTCCAAAAAAAATACCCTGAATAGCATAAAGCACTGCATCCACCAAAATGCCGAAGAACGTAGAACAAACATATTTGGACTCTCAATTCCATTCATAATATTGTTCTCTTTTATATAAAACCAACAGTGCCAATTTGCAATTATCAGATATTCTGTCACAACTCAATCATTCAAAATGTATCAACGCATCATGCTAATGTCATTGCCACAATATTTTATTAATAGACAAAATTGTAAGCCTCCTTGTTATCTATCTTGAAGGATGCTTCAAAATTAAATACACAGGAAAGAGTCTAAAACATATCAACCCATTTACCTGATAAATGAAAATTTAAGAATCATTATCAATATTTGCAGTGGTTTTTGTTGAATAGGCTCAGAGTATTCCCACATCACAGCTACAAACTGGGCATGTGATACCGGGTTCGAAACCTGTGACTAGCAGCAAGGCGAGGTGATGGGCAGTGTTCACGAAAATCAGGCCTAACTTACGGTTGAATAGGATTTGACCTAGTTTGGTTGCAGCAATGGGGGTGGACACTGTTGCTTAGCCTACAAAATTCTGTTACACGGTTTGACGATCCTGTGCTTACATCTAAACTTCACTTTTGCTATGGAATTAGATTTGACAGTTCTTCATATAGTTTTTTTTTTTAAATTGCAACAGTTACAAATCTCCTATGCTTAATCTTACTTACAGAGTCGTTGTTTGTGGTTGTTGTTCACTCCACCAATCCGGCCCTTTAAAAAAAATTTAACGCATAGTGCTAAAATTACCATGTTAGGACAGCGCTAAAATTACCATGTTAGGACAACGCTTCTTTTATGAAACATTTATGGACAGTCAGGACAACATGGACAGTGCTGGACAGTGTGGATAGTATGGAGGGGGCAGCTACCATGTTAGGAGCATATAATTATATGGAGGAGCAGCTCAGCTCTATGGAGAGCAGATTGGGAGTTACAAGGGACATAGAAGCTAAAACGGAGCTGGCTCTGATACCATTTCAAGCCAGGCTGTAACTCCATGAGGAAAAAATGGTTTGACTGTTCTATTCCATCAGATAGGTCTTCATTATATACAGAGGGAGAGACTATTTAGTTCGTCTCTCAATGACTGTTCATATTTCTTATTTATCTATTTACATAGATTCACCCAATCACAAGGATTAGCTGTGAACAATTTCCCACAATTGTTAGAAAAGTGGCAGGAGATATGAGCGTCGAACATGCAGATGGCCATAGCTAAATATTAACGTGACCACCCTTACGTGTGCGCAATAATGAGAGGAGGGACAAGAATGGGTATGGATTTTGTGAATTAAGTAGAACAACCTTATTAGTGGGTTTGGAAATTCATGGAACCTCCTCCAAACTTTGACACTCATGTGATGAAGAAGTATAAATATAAGTAGGCAACGAAATATTTGTTAGCAATTCAATGGGGTGTGTTGAGTTTGAGATTGTAACCATAGATAGCACTAGTTTATGAACAACCTCTACCTATCTATGACAAGCTTGCACCAAAAGTGACTCGAGGGGCAGTGATCCCCATTAAGGATTTTATTAGGAGTTGTTTGGAATTAATGAAGGATTAGTGCACATAAGAGAAACTATGTAGAATGTTCACCACTACATCGAGGAAAATGAAGTAGTTACCAAGAATGTACCCCAAGTAATAGTGAAGCAAGTGTTGTAGAGGATGTGCACAATTAGAGAATTTTGGTTTAATTCACAAGTTGCGGATTATGACATGGATAAAATCATATTGGAACTAGGCTATAAGGTGAATATATTTCCAAAGAAGACATGGGAATTGGTGGGTAAAATTAGTATGGTCAACAATTAAACTATGGTTTACCTATCAATAAAGGATATTCCCTATTGGGAGACTAGAAGATGTTAAAGTAAATGTTGATGGAGTCAAGAGCTTGGATTACATGGAAGCAATTGAGATCTTCGATGATAAAAATCATTAGTATGGTCAACAATTAAACTATGGTTTACCTATCAATACAAGATATTCCCTATTGGGAGACTAGAAGATGTTAAAGTAAATGTTGATGGAGTCAAGGGCTTGGATTACATCAAAGAAATTGAGATCTTCAATGATAAAAATCATTATCTAGTATTTCTTAGAATTGGTCGGGCCTTTTACGATTAAGTTGTTATCAATTTGATGAAAAGGCAAATGATATTTGAATATGGAGATTTGTAAGTAGTCGCACCCTTAGATCCTACATAAGGGGAAAGCTACGTCAAGATTGTCAGAGGGGATATCGACACAAAAGACCTCAATAATATCTACAATGTAATGGTAAGGTGTGATGATTGTGTCATTACTATAATAGATGACACTTTAAATTGGTGTAGTGTCAATTCTTGTTCGTCGGAATCAAATGAAGCATTAGATAATTGGAAACAATGCCTTCATAAGGTTTCCACGTGTACAACCTAGTATGATGTGTAACCTTGTCTGCCCATCATCAAAGTTGAAATTTTACTCATGTTGGTCACAAATAAAAAATAAAAAAAAATAAACTATACAAAATATTTAAATAATGTATGTTCATAATAAAATTGCATGTGAAGAAATTTGATCCCTCTCGGCTCATGTTAGATTTGTATTTAAGATGGATCTATGTTGGTGATAGTCACAAAGCAAGATCGTGGCTACTCGATGTTCCATGCATGCATGCCACCTAATATGAAAAATGTTAATGATTTTTGTACGACAGCTAGATGAGGTGTAAACGGAGACTATAACTTAAATGGAGGGGCCTAGTGAGCCATGTCAATAAGTCGAGGCAACCTGCAATTGAGATAAGCTCAATTACCTACAATACATACATAGAAACTAACTTTATTCCTGAATCTACACGGAGCATATCCCATATACAATAATAGTAAATATCTATGCCATAAATTCCAATACATGCTTGTAAAACCCACACCTAGCCTAACACATACACTGAATATATTACAACCACAACACATTGTGTGGGGTTTAATCTTATGAGTTAATAGGTTCAAATCTCACATGGAAGGGTTGAGAATCAGAAGTACTTTTGGGGAATTAGCATCTAGTTAGTAGGTAGATCCTTCTTTCATCCAACATTGAAGCCACTGACACCAACCAAACTCAACCTAGTTCAAAAGAAATAAAAATTACAACTAGAACACTTCCCTACAACATTAAAATTGACCCAACCAAGCTCACCCTAATGGTTATTAAAAAGAAGAAAAAACAAAATTACAACCACAACACCTATGAGCAGACACCAACTCCAGTAGCTAGCTTGGACAAGATACATATACACATACATGAGTATATGACATTGACTGAACTTGTGAAAATTGTTAATAGCTCCCTACATGGGCACAATCATAGCACTGAAAGACATATTCAATCAGCCACCCAATTGTTGTTGGAAGGAACTAGAAGTAATTCCAGCTACCCGCTACCAATGTTCAACAATGATTTTAAATGTTGATTCTAGAATTCGTTGAAAATAGGCAAGCTTATTGAAGAAGCCTCCACCCGAATGGATATCCAGAAGTTTCTTCAGCTTGTATATATACTAGTTTAATCAATGAATGGAAGCATGTTGTGGAGTTCTCAACTCGTTTGTGTCTTATATGTTCTATCTCTGCTCTCTCTCTCTGTGTTATGGTATCATAGGGGTGTGAGGTCGAGAGCTGTGTGATGCTCGGTGGTGTGTATAAGGAGGTGAGATATCGTTGTGTGTTGCACAAGAGTTGTGAGTTGTGCATCTTTGCTCTCTGAGGAAAGCTGTGGTGTAGTGGAAGCGTGGAGAGCAACTGTAAGTTTTTGTTGGTGTGTTTTGAAGAAAGCAATTTGTTGTGGCAGTCGTGTGAGGAGACAATGTGGATTCAGAAGGCGTGGAGGAGGCCTACAGTTGATCTTGTGCCCAAATCAGACAAGTAGTTTGCATTTACACAAGGTGGAATTCTTGGTCGATTACTTATGCAGTCTCTCAGCTTATCCAAAAGGGTGTTTTAAAGTCTGCTAAATATTAAGGTGTTTGATTTTAATGGTTTGGCCATTTGCATTCTATTTTTAATGTTGTTTTGAGATTTCTTATAGGTCGTGCTTACCTGAAATATTTAATCAAAGTTTGAAGGTTAAAAAAGGGGGAACAAAGGGAGCGACAACCCCTCGAGGTCGAGAAGCCTAAGAATGCTTCTCTGTTAAACTCTCTTTCTTACTTGTTACATTTTTTTTACCTTGATGTATAAAGTTTGCTTATAGAAAGGGTGTTGTGTGGGTAAATATATGAGTTATACAGACTTAAATAATAATAATAAATTTGTGTATAAAGAAAAAAAAGGAAGGAAGAGGGTTGTTATTATTGAGTAAAGAAATATTGAGGTTATTGAAAAAAAAAGGAAGGAAAAATTTTGCATTTTGGTGATTGCAGAAAGTTTCTCATCATGGCAAATTTGTTGCTTGATACTTATATGAATGAACCCACCAAACTTGATGGAGAAAATTATGTCAATTGGAAATTCAAGTTAATGACTATTTTAGAAGGAAATAATCTGTGGTCCATTGTGAGTGGGGATGAGCCCAAACCCATTGTTGCAGTTTCTATTCCAGATTGGGAGAGAAGGGAGACAAAACAAAAGGTGTTGTTGCATATGTCCGTAAAGGACAACATTATTCCTCACATCAGAGATTGCAATACATCAAAAGAAACATGGGATACGCTGAAGGGTTTGTATGAAACAAAAAATACAAACTGAATCATGTTTTTGAAGACTAAGCTTTTATCTCAAAAAATGGAAGCAAATGAAAATATAAGCAATTTCATATCTCGTGTCAAATATTTAAGTGATAAGTTAGGAGATATTGGTGAAAAGGTGTCTAGTACTGACTTAGTCACCATCATATTAAATGGCTTAGTACAAGATTATCAAATTTTCATTTCAAGTCTTGCAGCTAGAGAGAAACCCCCTATATTTGATGAATTGACATGAATTTTTCTACAAGAGGAGGAGAGGATGAAGATCTTTAATTTGGGCTCTAGCAGTTCAGATTTGGCATTGGTGGCTAAGGGAAAATATCTATACATAGGCAAGCCATGGGACAAGAACAAAGGAGGCAAGTTTCAAGCAAAACAAAAAGGTATGACACAATCTAAATTTCCAATCCATAAGAGAAATGATGAGTGTTATTATTGTGGCAAACCTGCGCATCATTCTAAAGATTGTTATAAAAGGAAATATAATGAGTCTAGGAAAAGAAACAGAAGGCATAATGGAAATTTTGTGGACAAAGATACTTCAATTAGTGATGGATTTAAAAATCTCAAATTGTTTTTTTCTGACGTTGCATTGTATGTGGAAAATGATGATAAGAATGCTTGGTTTATTGATTCTGGTGCATCACTCCATATGTCTTGTAACAAGGAGTGGTTTGATGAATATTATGAAAACATTGATGAAACATATGTTTGTCTAGGAGATAACAGATCATTTAAAGTTCAAGGTTATGGAGTAATAGGTGTGAATTTGCTTAATACGCAAGAGAAACAGATCCACAATGTGATGTATGTTCCTGATATCAAAAAGAATTTAATTTATGTTTCTACTATCACTGACCGAGATTTGAAGGTGGAATTTGTTAAATCACAATTTGTAGTGGAAGACATTCAAGACAAGCACAAAGTTATTGCCACAGGAACCAGAGTTGGAGGCTTGTATAAGTTGGACGTGACGAGGAAAAGTCATCGGGCATTGACATCTACAACAATATCAACAGTAGATTTGTGGCATCAAAGTTATGGACATCTAAATCACAAAGATTTAATGCTACTTCAAAAGAACACTATCGTTCAAGGGCTTCCTGTGTTGAAGAATGATCATGTTGAATGTGAAGCATGTGTACTTGGCAAGCAACATAGGGAGGAATTTCTTATACATAAAGAAAAAAGGCAAAGAGAAATACTTAAATTAATTCATAAAGATGTATGTGGACCTATGAAAACTAGATCTATTGGTGGAGCATGGTATTTTCTCATTTTGTGTATGATAGATCTATCTATACATGGGTTTATTTCATAAGAAAGAAGAGTGATGTCTTTGAGTACTTTAAAGAATTTAAGAATATGGTGAAAAAAAAAAGTGGTAATTACATCAAAATTTTGAGATTTGATCAAGGGGGAGAATTCAAATCAAGAGAATTTAATCAATATTATAAAAGTAATGGGATTCTGCAACAATTTATAGTGCCACATACACCTCAGCGAAATGGAGTTGCTGAGAGGAAAAACAAAACACTAGTTGAATGTGCACGTAGTATGCTTCAAGGTAAAAATATCTCTAATGTTTTTTGGGCTGAAGCCATTAATACAGTTGTTTATTTGAAAAATAGGAGTCCAACCAAAATTTTAGAGCTTAAAACACCTTTTGAAGCATTTTATGGGTACAAACCAAAAGTGAGTCATTTATGAGTTTTTGGTTGCAAGGCATTTTCTCATATTCCTAAGTATGAAAGAAGAAAACTTGATGCAAAGTCAATTAAGTGCATATTTATTGGTTATTGTGATAAATAGAGAGCATACAAGTTGTTTGATCCTAGTACTCATAGACTGCTTGCAAGTAAGGATGTGGTGTTTCATGAGAATGCAAATGAAGGTGATAAAATAAATAATACTAGTGTATGGCATGATATTGATCATTATGTCAAATTAGATACAAGTGTTCAACAAGAACAAGAACAAGCACAGGAACAAGTACAAGAGCAAGCAGCATCAAGCAGTAATGACACTCCAAGGAGAGGAGAGGAGACTCTATAAAGCCAAAGGAAAGATGAAAGTAGTAAAACTCCAAGAAGGTCATCACGTCAAAGTCAGGTACCTGTAAGGTATAAAGATTATGCAATAATGTCCCTTGTTATGAATGTTGTAGAACCTTCAAGCTATGAGGAAGCTAAAGAATATGAAGAATGGAGAGATGCAATGAATAATATAACTCTATAATAAAAAATGACACATGGGAATTAACAGAATTGCCTAAAAACAAAGTTCCCATAGGATGCAAATGGATTTATAAATCTAAATTTAATGCTGAGGAAGTATTGATAAACATAAGTCTAGATTGGTTGCAAAAGGATATTCACAACAGGAGGGAATTGACTATGAAGATACTTTTACACCTGTAGCTAAGTTGAACACAATTAGAATCATGATTGCATTAGCTACAAAATATAATTGGAAAATGTGTCACTTAGATGTCAAATCTGCATTTTTGAATGGTGAGTTAAAATAAGAAGTTTATTTAGTTCAGCCTGAAGGGTTTCTAAAACAGGGAGAAGAGCATCTGGTTTGGAAGTTAAAGAATGCTTTATATGGCTTGAAACAAGCACCAAGATCATCGTATGCTAAAATTGATTATTTCTTTTATGAAAAAGGTTTTATGAGAAGCGAAAATGATCCTAACTTGTACATCAAGGAAGATGAAGGCAAGAATGTTTCTTTAATATCTGTATATGTTGATGATCTTATCATAACAGGAAATGCATGGAAGTTAATTGAAGAAATTAAAAAGCAGTTGTCACATGCATTTGAGATGAAGAATCTTGGTGAATTGCATTATTATTTATGTCTTGAAGTTTGGAGGGAATCTGGTAAGACACTAATCACACAAAGCAAATATATAAGGGAAATCCTTAAAAGATTCAAAATGATTGAATGCAAGGCAACATCTACTCCTTTAGAACGGAATGTCAAATTGTGGAGTGATGATGGAACCAAAGAGGTGAATGGGACTATGTACTGTCAATTGGTGGGAACTCTGAACTATCTCACCACTACCAAGCTAGATATAGCATATTCTGTCAACATACTTAGTCACTTCATGGATAACCCTTGTGGAAGCCACTGGAAAGCAGTAAAAAAAGTCCTTCAATATTTGAAAGGAACACTTAATTTTGGTATTATGTATACTGATGAATTTTATGTTGAATTGGGAGGTTATTCTCATTCCGAGTGTGCATGAAATCCATATGGTAGGAAATCTACTACTGGATACGTGTTCAATATTGGTTCAGGACCAATATCATGGAGCAGTAAGAAACAAACAATTGTTTCATTGTCATCCACTCAAGCCGAGTATAAAGCATTATGCAGTGCTACCTATGAAGCAATATGGCTTAGGAGGATACTTGAAGATGTTGGAGAAACACAACAAGCACCTACAGTGATCAGATGTTACAATCAAAGCACCATCAAATTGGCAAACAATCCTATATATCATGCAAAGACAAAACACATTGAGACACAACATCATTTTGTAACAGAAAAATTGCAATCAAAAGAAACTGACTTATCATATTGTAATACAAATGAAAATGTGGCTGGCATATTCACCAAGACTCTTGGAAAGGCTAAATTTGAAATGTGTAGAAGTAAGTTGTGCATTGTAGAAAATCCAAATTATGTTGTAAGCCTAGCTTAGACTTAGACCAACAGTCATGACAATTAAGACTATAGTGTCTTGTTTATTGTATTAAGAGTATGTTATATAGAAGTAATTCCAACTACCCTCTACCAAACTTCAACTGCGATTTAAATGTTGATTCTAAAATTCGTTGAAAATAGGCAAGCTTCTTGAAGAAGTCACCGCCCGAATTGATATCCAGAAGCTGCTTCAGCTTGTATATATACCAGTTTAATGGATAAATGGAAGCATGTTATGGAGTTCTCAGTTCGTCTGTGTTATATGTTATGTCTCCGCTCTCTCTCTGTTAATTCCGTATTATAATAGTGTAATATTGTCAGAAAAACGTATATTTAATAAATATATGTATTAAACGCTGGACTGAATGCACAAACATGGCAGGTGCACAGAAGTGGCAAACAAATACACGAAAACTATACATGAGGCAACAGGCAGGAAGAAGTATATACACAGATTTGAATTCTCTGCTGGTCCAGTGGAAATAGCCACTTGGGTATCACAAATCCCTCCCGATGTGTATGAAATGGGGAGGGCTTAGTTAGTTCACTGTGGCAGCCAGCTAGCTGCTAACTCCACAACTTCACTTCGGTCTGTTTTATTCTGAAATATTTTCAAAATCAGCAATCCAGTTAATTTTAGTGATTTGGAGAGAGCCACATAATTTAAAAAATTGCAACTTACAATGCCAAGCACTGTAGGTCATGTATGGGATAATAAAATCGTTAATAAAGGCAGTGAGGAGATAAAACTCTGGACTGATACAGATGGATCTGTCACTCTGCTCTACACAGCAAGGCACATTCATCTCGTTTTACATGTAGAAGACAAAAAGGAAATCAGATTGCAGAACTAAATTCTAATTGGCTCTTGGACTTTGTCTCCCAGATATCTTGAACTTGAATGTGGATGTGGAATTGGACTCCGTCCCACATATTTTTTGAACTTGAATGTAGATGTGGATTTACATAAGGCAATGATACTGCAGATGTAGACCTAGTTCAGAGATATTTTTTCACGAGTGTGGATTTATACCATAAACAAGTGCGAAGGATTATCCAATAAAAAGGGAGGCAAGATGGGACGGAGATTGATAAAAAACTTGTGGGACATATGAGTGAGAGAGCCAGGGTCATGAATGGTAGGTTCCATTCACTATCATTTTGTGTAATTGTATGGCCCTCCCTTGATCCTCACTCTATACCTACGTGGCAGTTTGTAGATAAGGTGTGGTTTTTCTGGTGTTATATATCGGTCATGTTTGTCAAGAAAGCCACTTAAACCAAAAAGGACTTGTATAACATAATTGGTAGATTCATTGAATAAATCAAAATTGATTCGATCGAAGAGCCACTAAGATGGACTTCCCTCGAAATGGGGCTCACTCGGGCTCACTGGTCATGTACTATAAATTGACAAATTGAGATAACTAATGAGGCAACAGCGCGGCTATCTTTTTTTCCCGAGTAAACAATGTTGGGCTCACTCGGGCTCACTGGTCATGTACTATAAATTGACAAATTGAGATAACTAATGAGGCAACAGCGCGGCTATCTTTTTTCCCCAAGTAAACAATGTCTAGTTAGTAATTAAGAGAATCGTATTTTTATGCAGTGAAATAAATACAACTCAATTTAAATATTTTAGCATTTTCTGTGTTTTAAATCGATTGAGATATTGCCGAATATAATTTAAATGATATGCCATTTTGTAATTCATTAAAAATTATATCAAAATTTTAATTTAATCATAAGTGGATGATAAGTCGTTAGTGTTCAAAAAATATTAGTAATAGCTTAAAATTTATCCAAAAAAGGGTAGGTTTTTTTTTTTTTTTAATAAGTTGATTAAGTAAGAAAATATGGTATTAGAAAGTTATGGTATTAACTCATTTTATAGTAACAAAAATGATTTATATGTTAAAAATTTCAAAAAAAAAGTGAATCTATTCATTAGAAATCTTGTTACATAGTTTCAAAATTTATTTATAAGTTAAAATTTTTTATAAAGAAATGAAAGTGAATATATTAATTAGAAATTTTGTTATATAGTTCTTTAATAATATGTTAATTTTTTATAATAATTATTAATAATAATTTAAATAAAATTATAATTAATTAGTAAGTGTTTCATATTTCAACTTAAAGTGGATGAAGATTTGTTGACTTTTTTTATTTCTTTTTTAAATTGAGGGCCTAGTTTCATTCTCAAGGGAATATGCTCAACATATGATTAGTCTTAATGCTTATCAACCACTGTAGTGTATTAAAGAGTTTGTTAGGCTCCATTGACTTTTAATAAAGTTGACTTTTTAATTTATTAATTGAGGGCCTAGGTTCATTCTCAAGTGAATATGCTCAACATATGCTTAGTATTAATGCTTACCAACCATTGTAGTGTATTAAAGAATTTGTTAGGTTGCATTGACTTTTAATAAATTTAAGAAATTAGATTCCTGCCACTTGGCTCCCACACAAATTTCCTAGGGATTTGATTTGAGATTATTTTAATTCTAATAAGTTTCTCCATTATAAGTTCCTCATTATTATTTATAACATTCATTTATATAAGAAAATTTTATTTAGAAAATTTTTCCATTACATTTAATAAATTAAAAAAAATAGATTCCTACCATGTGGATCCCCACCCATCAATTTCCTAGGGATTTGAGATTATTCCAATTCTAATATGTTCCTCCATGATAAGTTCATCATTACTATTAATAACATTCATTTATAATCCATTTTTTTCTCAAGTTATAGTTGACATGTAATCTTTTCATACATGGTTAATGAGGTAAATGCCTGCACTAGTAAGACATTTTTCATGTTGCAAAAGTGTTTTTGGTTATATTTATAAAGTCTTAAGTTATATCAACCACATTGATATTTTTAATGTGGTTGTACTAGTTAATTTATTTTGATTGGTATAAATGTTAAAAAACAATTTAATTTATAGGCATTGTCTAACCATTATACTTCTCTACTTTTTGGTTGAAATTGGATGTATCTTTTTTTTGTTGAAATATTGATTTTTGTTGTCTAAAATCAATTTTTGATGGCATATATGGATTTAACAATCCGAAGAGCATTCAAATTGTAGAGAGTTCACAAATCAAACTTTTGATTCCAAGAAATCCCTACGAGATTCCTCACAAAACTCTCCCTAAGGTATACACTACAGTTAATTTATATAGCTATATAATTATATTTATTTCCCATATTAACCAATGAAACATAATTACGACTCTTCAACATGAAAGGTATATGAATGACATTGAATCCGAGTACAACCTCCATTAATTTTTTCTTTTGTCTCATTTCCTCATATCAACTCAACTTGAGAATGTTGTTGAATACACTAACTTAGTAGTTATAATATGGGTTCAAGTAACCGTAAGAGGAATATACTATCAATTGCAGGAAATGTTGCAATGGAAATGCTGTAAGTCGGTAGCATATGAAAAAAGAGCATAGCTGAAGAGTGATTCCTCGTCATAGAAGTAGATTCTGTGAGGGAACACCCACCTTTTTTTTAGAGTGAATCTTTGTGTATCCTTCTCAAGCAACAATTCAGACTAGACATTCCCCATTAGTTCAACTTCCAAAAGCATATCATTGTAGTATTTGATTCCCCAAAACAATGCATTGTCATTTGTAAAGGCACCATCAAAGAGATAAACAATACTAGGGATATCTTAGCTTATTAGCATTTAAATGAAAAATGATAAGGTGTTGTTAGAAATAGTGAAGTGTGAAAACATAGGAGATAAGGATTCAGTTACTTACTTAGAGGCATATGGATCAAGTGGCTTGTAGTTGAATATTAAAAAATTAGGTCAAATTGTTGAAGTTTGGATATTGAGCAATAATATTCCATTCCTCATGTAATTGAAGTTTGCGATAGGATTTTCACTCCCCAATACTCTTTTTACTTGATCTTGACATGCCAATATATTGTAATTTTCCACATGTGAAAAGTGCATTGTAAGAGAGGGGATGTATTTATATTAGTGGGTGCTCATACACCCAAACTCATCATATGTGGGGAATATCTCCTATAATGAATTGAAAGTGCATGAGATTTGTATCCTGTCAATTGACTCAATTTAAAAAAAAAAGTTAAATTTAAGAGAACTCCCCCAAAGTGGATAGGGTTGGAATACTCAATACAAGCTCTAGGAGAAGTGATATTGTTGTGGTAGCCACAAGAATGTGCAGGGAATGATACAATATGATGCAAGGAAATCTCGCTATACCCATAGTATGCATATAGAAATGCATAATCTCATTCGTCCCAGAAATTTCTATGACCTGTTTGGTCAAACCTTCATAAGCTAAGGTTTAAGGCTTCTTCATTTAATCTCATGCAGAGACATTTCATTAGACTTTCTATAGTCTAACCCTTTATTAATATTCTTTTGGGACTTTATAACTCAATAGAACATGCCTTAGGAACTCCCGACTTGCAATATGCGATTGCCTTTCCCCTCCATTGATTTCATTCATCATATCAAGGACTATCACAATCTCACATCACACAATCCTGCGACTTCATCACCTCTCGCATGCAATATGTGAACACGCAACCAGGCTTCAAATAAAATGAAACCATGCTTATAACCTTCTCGGGTTTGCCTTTTTCAATTTCTTTATCGTGACCTCTCTCCACCATCGATCTTACCTTGAATCTGATGGTTGATATATTTTCCCGATCAATTGACTTGTTCGGTGATCCTGTGCTATAGATCAAACTTCATTTGATCTGACGATCCACAATGATATCGGGTGGATCGCTTACACGGCGTTTAACACCTTTACGGAGCTGATGAGAACTGTAAGTCCCTAATCTATAAAATTTCAGGTTTTCCCTTACAGTTAAAACATGATCTTTTTATGGCCTGATATTTGTTGGATGACGAGGCCTTTAAATCCTACGTTCTATGACCCTCCAACTAGCACGTGGATTAATTACAAGCTTAATGACGTAGTGGAATGTGATGTAAGCATTAACTTTAGTGATCGATGACTAACAAAAATTGTGGGCCTTCAACCACAATCTAGGCATTCCGTACTCTCTACCCCTGCTTAGTTGTGGATCATCGTCAATCTACTAGATCTGTCGATCTGACGGTCTAGATCGATTCTTGTATTTCTCCTTCCGCCAGTACTTAGATTGAATCTCTGTTGTTTATTTCTTAGCTCCATCTTATGTGACTTAATCTTGGCCGCCCATCATGAACAAATCTCGTCCGTTGATCTTCTAGATCCAACGGCTATTGTGCATCAACACGTCACTTCTTCTCTCTTCTCTTCACTCAAGTTTTTATGCCAATTATTTAATTTTTTGTGTAGTTTTGGGTTTCTTTAGGGTTTCTGTTCCTTCTACTGTTTTGCTGCACGACTCCCTCTTGAGCTTCACTTTGCGAGTTTTTAACACAACCACTCCAAAATCTTGATTGTGATCCTTTGAATGGATTCAAATGATCCATTAGGATTCTTCATATCGTTCTTCTTTCTTTGTGTCTTGCCGAACTCTGCTCGTAACCTCTATTACATAGAATACTCAAGTTCACAAATAAATTATAACTAAATTACTCCACACACACACGCAAACTCAGAATTGAGTTGTTCGTATTAATAAACAAGTATTTACATAAGATCTCTCTCTCTCTAGCCTAATTTTTTGATCAGTGGCCTTTGTTTTCTTACCTACCCGTAGGCTTACAAACAAATCCTATTTCCTAACTTTCCAACTACTGATTAAATAACTTGATCTCACCTTTTAGGCTTACCTTTATACAAAAAGGTTCTGTTGAACTAATTCTAGTTCAGATCCTTAGTTTGCCGAACTAACTCCTTAAAATCTTCTAAATGCACTTTTAACTCCTACTTATCCCTAAGAATCCTCTCTAGTTCCTCGAATCATGAGACCTATAAGAGTTACAATTGATTTCCAACTCTCTCATCATCATTAATCACTCATGTTCTCCTACACTTGAGACCATCTAAAAATATTATCACACTTATCTAATTAATTTCTAAATTAACCACTCAAAACATTAATAATTACAAACATAGGAATCCAACATCATCATGACACCATCTTGCAACTTCATCACCTCTTGCATGTGATATGCAAATACACAACCGGACTTCAAATAAAATGAAACTACACCTATAACCTTCTCGGGTCGACATTTTTCAATTTCTTTATTGCGAACTTTCTCCACCATCGATCTTACCTTGAATCCGACGGTTGATATATTTTCCCGATCAACTGACTTGTTCGGTGATCTTGTGCCGTAGAGCAAACTGCATTTGATCTGGCGATCCGCAATGATATCAGGTGGATCACTTATGCGACATTTAATGCCTTTATGGAACCAATGAGAACTATAATTCCTTAATCTATAAACTTTCGGGTCCACCCTTAGAGTTAAATATCGATCTCTTTATGACCCGATATTCGTTGGATGACGAGGCCTTTAAATCCTACGGTCTGCGGCCCTCCAACTAGCATGTGGTTTAATTACAGGTTTAATGTCGTAGTGGAATGTTACATAATCATTAACTTTAGCGATCGACAACTAATAACAATTGCGGACCTTCAACCGCGATCTAGGCATTCCATACTCTCTACCCCCGCTCAGTTGTGGATCACCGTCAATCTACCAGATCTGTCAATTTGATAGTCCATATCGATTCCCATCTTTATCCTTCTGCCAGTACTTAGATTGAATCTTCATTGTTCATTTCCTAGCTCCATCTTATGCGACTTAATCCTGGTTGCCCATCATGAACAAATCTCGTCCTTTGATCTTCTAGATCGAATTTCTATTATGCATTAACGCTTAACTTCTTTTCTCTTCTCTTCACTTGGGTTGTTACACCAATTCTTTAATGTTTTTTTGTGGTTTTAGGTTCCTTTAGGGTGTCTGTTCCTTCTGTTGTTTTACTATGTGACTCCCTCCTGAGCTTAACTCTGTAAGTTTTTAACATAGCCACTCCAGAATCTTAATTGTGATCCTTTGAATGGATTCAAATGGTCCATTAGGATTCTTCATATCATTCTTCTTTCTTTGTATCTTGTCAAACTCCGCCTGCAACCTCTGTTACACTACTCAAGTTCACACATATTATAATTGAATTACTCCACACACACATGCAAACTGAGAATTCAGTTATTTGTATTAATAACCAGGTATTTACATAAGAGTCTCCCTCTCTCTGTTCTAATTTTATGATCAGTAGCCTTTGTTTTCTTACCTTCCCATACGCTTACAGACAAATCATGTTTCCTAACTTCCTAACTACTCACTGACTAACTTGCTCTCGCCTTTTAGGCTTACCTTTATACAAAATGGTTCTGTTGAACTAATTCTAGTTTAGATCCTTAATTTGTTGAACTAACTCCTGAAAATCTTCTAAATACACTTTTAACTCCTACTTATCCCTAAGAATCCTTTCTAGTTACTCAAATCATGAGACCCATAAGAGTTACAATTGATTTCCAACTCTCTCATCATCATTAATCACTCATGTTCTCCTACACTTGAGACCATTTAAAAATATCCTCACACTTATCTAATTAATTCCTACTTTAACCACTCAAAACATTAATAATTACATGTGTAGGAATCCAACTTCCTTGAAAACACAAGACCCCTTATGTCTACTAAAATACAATTATAGTTTCAAGTCAATGCTCCTGCATCACAATAGTCTCACCTTTGTGAAACAACAATTGAGAGTCCTCTTAGCCATAAACTATGAATATGTACAAATCACATTGTAGGTAAATGAAACAAAAAAAAATTCACCACATTACACTGAATTCATAGGAAATCTAGATTCAGAATGATCCAAGTTCATTAATGAATTAATATTGCCAACATTATTAATTTCTAATCCATAAAACAAGGGATGGTCACTATGAGTTTTGCTCAAATTTTCAACTACACATAAGGTATGGTTTTCCTTTTTAATGCATGTAGAGATAAAGTATTGGATTTTTACTGGGTACTATCATTTGGGACATTAGTTTGGAGTGAATTGAACATTGCCAGTAAAATTCTATGAGCAACTTAATAAAATTCAACTACAAATCACATGGGAATGAACCACCAAGTTCTTCAATTTACAATATGCACATGGGAATGGGCCACCATGCTTGTCATCTTTGGTAAAAAATGGTTATGATTGTTTGATCAATGAAGACATGTTGTAGAGAGTCATGGTTAAGAATTCTTATCCTAGGCCAAAAGGAGTCTACAAACTCCACTTTGTGTCATCAAAACACATGCAAAAAGGATAAGCTAACACACTCTACACATGGAACCGTACTCTGAAAAAAAATTGATTCCATAATTTTTACGTATCCCAAACTGAGATTATGCACGTTGAATTCATCTTCAATGGGATTTGGAATTTCTAATACCATGAGGGAGGAGGAACGCCTAAAAATATTCCTTCTCTTTGCTTCCTTCGAGTACACCTTATAAAGGATGGGCGCTCAGACGAACAACATGATCTAATCTAGAGTGATAATTAATCCCATAATGAAATCTTGGTCATATCCATGCCTCACTATCAAATTGAACAAATCTCCTCCCAAGCTTATATCTCATCTAACCTACTTTGGCTTCACAAGCAAAACAACAAATATTTTCAGAACTTGGCACAACTACAGTCTAATGAATTACTCTGAGCATACATATTTAATCGAATAAGACTTATGGGAACATATGGACCTATGCAATGACCTTGTTAGAGTTGTTCACAAGGTTGAAGCAGTGCTTGGCATAACATCCTTCAACATGGTAATTTGGAGGTATATATTGTAATGAGAATGGAGGCATTGTAGTTATGGCAACTGAATTAATGCCCACATTGAACCCAACCCCAACACCTCCACTGACACTGGCATTGCTCTTCACCAATATGATAGCTTGGCTATCACTAGTTTGGTCATTCAATAAATTCTTCAGTCTCTTGGAATCAAGAAATTTTCTTACAATTATACAATAAGAAGAAAACAACACAGAGCAAGCTATTACAATATTTGCAAAAAATGATACTCAATTTCCTTCTCTCCCAAAGAAAATGCTCACCAATTTGACAGATGATGAGAAGAAAGAATTGTTGTTGGCCCATTGCATTTCCAAGTTCTACACATTGACAATTTCCAAGACTTTAACAACCATGCAAACACAATGGTGACTGGAAGCAATGGAGGGAAATGCAATTTGAATATCATTGGAGATGGTGGGTTTGTGACTATGTCCACTTGTTCTATGACCACATCAATCATTAGCATTGTGACTGTTACAGATCCCTTCACAATTTACACAAGACTAATATGCAAAAGTTGTAAGAGAATAATTCAAAAACTACCCCTTTAGTGAATATTTAAAGAACCTTCTGCATTTATGATTCATAAATCATGTAAGTGATGCAGAAAAGGTACCTACCTCTTCCTCCACAACCAGTGTTTGTGCGTATACGAGGAGATGGGTAAGACTATCTATTTTAACATGTTCTTAAAATAATTTGTTTATATTCACTTGTGAGAATATGATTTTTAAGTAAATCATTTATATTCATGTAGGTTTCAACCCCGTACAGAAATCACCTGCATACGAATTCTAGAACACAGAAAATAAACAATGCGAGAGCATAACACATAAAACACATATACACAGACATTTTCCCCTGGATCCCAAAACTGGGACTGCTAGCTTGATTTTTCATTATGTTCCTTTCAATTTTATAATACATATTTATACATGTCGAAGCATCCAATACCGTGGACCAAAAACCATCGCGTCCAAAACGATGGACTAAAACCCATTTTGTCCAAAAACATGTGCGAAAATCATGCACAAAACCATAGGTGGGTCCGCCCAACTTAACATAGGTTCCAAAACCAAATTTTTCTGGGTCATTGCCCTAAACCCCATAGAGTGTGGTTACCTTCACCCCTCAAACTCCCTATGACCCCCACACTATGCAATCAGTGCAACGAAGGGGGGTGGGGGGGGGCTCTGCTCCCCTTCTAAACCCCTGATTAACTACGTCGGCTAGTCGTGGAAAGAATATAACACAACCCAACATTCTCCCACTTGTTGTTTTCTTTCCACACGTGGGCACAGGAGAGCTTAGTCATTTATCTAGGCCTACATCACCCATTGTTTCGCTACACCAAGAGAACTTCTCAGAGCTCACAAATTTTGTCAATGCATCTGCAGTATTCTTCAAAGAGTCCACCTTTACCAGCAACACCTTTTTGTCTTCTATCATATCCCTCACAAAGTGATACTGAACATTAATTTGCTTTGTCTTTGAATGATATGCAGGGTTTTTTTCCAAGAAAATTGCACTTTGGCTGTCACAGTCTATCCTTATAGCTCCCTGTACTAACCCCATATTTGAACACAATCTCTGGAACCAAACTGCTTCCTTGCTTTCATGAGTGGCTTCCATGTATTCTACCTCTATAGTTGATAGTGCTACTATAGATTGTTTCTTACTCATCCAACTGATTGCACCTCAAAATAGGTTAAACACATACCCACTTGTAGATCTTCTTTGATCTAAATCTCCAGCCCAGTCTGCATCAACAAAGCCACGAATATCCAACACTCTATCCAATCCTGGTCTTCCTTTGTAGCACAAACCATAATCACTAGTGCCACACAAGTACCTAAAAAACTGCTTCATTGTTGTCCAGTGCTTCTTCCTTGGTTTTGACATAAACCTACTCAATACTCGCACTGCATGTGCAATGTCTAGTTTAGTATGGACCATCACATACATCAAGCTACCGACTGCACTTGCATAAGGAACATGGGACATGTCATCTTCCTCTTCTTGTGTCTTGGGACACTGTTCAAAAGATAACTTTACACCTACAGGAATAGCAACCTTCACCAGTTTACTATCCTACATATTAAACCTCTACAATATTGTCTCAACATACTTCCTCTAGTTTAAGTAGAGCTTCCTCTTTGTCTGATCTCTTTTAATTTCCATGCCCAAAATATAGTTTGCAGCACCAAGATCTTTCATGTTGAATTTGGAGGACAAATGGGTCTTCCAATCTTGGATAATTTCTTTGTCATTTCCAACTAGCAACATATCATCCACATACAAGACCAGATAAATAACACGGTCACCAATTAATTTAAAAGACACACAACGATCTGCTTTGCTTTTGGTGAAGCCAAGTCCCTGTATAAATGTATCAAATTTCTAATACCACATCCTTGGTGACAGTTTTAACCCATACAGAGACTTCTTTACCTTGCATACCAGTTCTTTCTTACCCTTCACTGCAAAACCTTTAGGTTGCTTCATGTAGATCTCCTCTTCTAGATCCTTGTGTAGAAATGTTGTCTTCACATCCATCTGTTCCACCTTAAAATCAAAAGCAGCAACAATAGATAGAAGTAATCTAATAGAAGCTACCTTGGAAACAGGAGAAAAAATATCACCAAAATCAATTCCCGGCACCGGGGAATAATCTTTTGCTACCATTCGAGCTTTGTATTTCTCCACCTTTCCTTTTGCATTTGTCTTCTTCTTGAACATCCATTTGCTACTAATGGATTTCCTTCCAGCTGACAACTCCACGAGATCCCATGCCTCATTTTTGTGCAAAGATGTCATTTCATCAACCATGGCCTCTTTCCAGAGTTTTCCATCATCTGAGTGTACTCCTTCCTTCATAGTTCTAGGATCATCATCGGTAATAGATAAAGCAAAAATTGAATAGAAAGCAGATGGAATATACCTTTCTAGCTTCCTTCTTTCTCGAATTGATCTTCTCACACCTGGAGTTTGTGGCTCTTCATCTTTTGATTCCCCCTTCGCTGTAGAGTCTAAATCTTCCTCCTTAAGGTCAAATTCTATCTTCTCAGGTTCCTTTGGTTTGACTTCATTTTTAATAACATATTTCACCTCTCTGAACACCACATCTCGGCTGTACACAACCTTCCTTGTTATTGGGTGCCAAAGCTTATAACCCTTTAAACCATCCTTATACCCAATAAAGATGCACTTTTCATATTTATTATCTAACTTTGTTCCTTTCTCCTTTGGAACATGTACATATGCATCACATCCAAATACCCTCAGATGTGAAAGAGAGGGTTTCTTACTAGTCCATACCTCTTGTGGAGTCTTATCCTCCAATGCTGATGAAGGTGATCTGTTGACCAGTTAACATGCAGTCTCCACCGCCTCTACCCAGAATTCTTGTCCTAACCCATCACCACTGAGCATGCTTCTTGCCCTTTCCATCAACATCTTGTTCATTCTTTCTTCAACTCCATTTTGCTGAGGTGTATATGGAGTAGTCTTCTGTCATGATATACCACACTTCTTACATAATTCTTCAAATTCCTTACTACAATACTCTCCACCATTATCTGTCCTTAGCACCTTTATCTTCTTCTCTATCTGGTTTCCCACTAGAGCCTTAAATTCTTTAAGCCTGTCAAAGACTTCAAATTTCTTCTTAAGGAAATATATCCATGTATTCCTTGAGAAGTCATCTATAAATGATACATAGTACACATAGTTACCTAGTGATGGAACCTTCATAGGTCCAAACACATCACTGTGCACAAGCTCTAATATCTGTTTCGCCCTTTTACCGCCAGAGGGGAAACTCACTTGATTCTACTTCCCATATACATAATTTTCATAGAAATCAAAATCTAGAGAGTTATTACTCATACCTTCTACCATACCTTTACCATGAAGTATTTGAAGGCCCTCCTCTCTAGCATGTCCAAGCCTTTGATGCCACAACATGGTCTTCTCTCTAGAGACCACTAGATTTTCTGCTCCACTTTGAGGAACCACAAAACTATTGCAACCATCAACCACAATGCTACCTTGCAGCTTGTACAGAGTTCTAATTCGAATTCCCCGCATCAATATCAGTGCCCTCCAAACCATCTTGTAGGTATCCTTCTCGAACACTGTTTTTACACCTGCATCATGCAACTTGCTTACAGAAATCAGATTTCTAGTTAATGCAGGAATATGCAGAACACATGGAAGTGTTCTTACCCTTCCACCGTGCAACTTCAACTTTACTTTTCCGCGACCAACGATTCTAGCCTTCCTGTCATCCCCCAAGAAGGAATCACCACCATCATATCTCTCATACTCACATAACCACTCTCTATGGGGAGTGAAGTGAAAGGAGGCACCTGAGTCAATCAACCATGCCTTGTGATCTACATGTGTACTTGAAGAAGCCAAGTACACATCCCCTCCTTCATCTGAGGTGGTTTTCACCTCTACAGAAGGAGCATCATCAGATCCCTTTCCTTTATCAAGAGCTTTAGATTTATAGTCCCTTTTGTAGTTCCCTTCCTTTCCACATTTCCAGCACACCACCTTTATAGGTTTTCCTGGAGATTTAGATCTCCCTCTAGATTTAGACCTCCCACTTGATAACTTATTTTTGTTTCTGTTTTGGGACTCTCCTCGTACAAACAAGGCATCACCATTTTGGCTCTCCATATTGTTTCGTCTCATTTCCTCCGTCAGCAAGGATGAGACTATTTCATCAAACTGCAAGGCAGTTGCATTGCTACCTATTGCAATAACCATACTATCCCATGAATATGGTAGAGAACACAACAAACTAATGTACTTATCTTCATCTGAAATTTTAATATCAATAGATGATAACTAACTTACCACAATATTAAATGCATTCACATGCTCTATCACCGAGTCTCCATCTTTCATCCTCAAGTTATACAACTTTTTCCATAGGAACAGTTTATTCACCAAAGACTTAGATTGGTGTAAAGTCCCTAACTTGTCCCACAAAGCCTTCACCATAGCTTCCCATGATACATTCAACAATACTGAATCTAAGGCACACAATCCTATTGGGGTATCTTCCTTCCAATCCAACTTCTTCCATTCTTCATTAGACACTCTCGTTGGTTTAGTTCCTGGACCTACCATGATCCACTGATCTTTATCAACCAACAGATCCTCTATCTTGAGTTTCCATAACTCAAAACTCTGACCATTAAATATCTTGATCTCTATCTTTCCACTGCTCGCCATCTTCCTTCACCACCAGAATTGATTACACATATCTCCCACTGAACAGGGTCTACCACAAGCCCGAGCGAAACCATGCAGTAGTAAAGGCGTCCCCTTGAAGTCAAACACCTCTGATACTAAATGTAGGTTTTAACCCCGTACAGAAATTACCTGCATACAAATTCTAGAACACAGAAAATAAATAATGCATAGCATAACACATAAAACACATACACAGATATTTTCCACTGGATCCCAAAACTAGGACTACTAGCTTGATTTTTCATTATGTTCCTTTCAATGTTATAATACATATGTATACATGTTGAAGCATCCAATACCATGGACTAAAACCCATACTGTCCGAAACCATGAATCGAAAACCATCACATCCAAAAACATGTGCGAAATTCTTGCACAAAACCATAGGTGGGTCCATCCAACCTAAAATAGGTTCCAAAACCAAACTTTTCATCCCTCAAACTCCCTGTGATCCCCTCACTATGCAATCGGTGCAACGAAGCCGGGGGGGCTCTGCCCCCCTTCTAAACCCCCAGTTAACTATGTTGTCTAGTCGTGGAAAGAATATAACACAACCAAAAAATTCACCTATTCACCTATTACCTTTTGTATTATTTTTGTCAGACTTTCTTGGACGTGGAAAAGACTTGTAAATACCTCCCACAACTAATTGGGGGATTGATTGATTAACTTGTGTTGGGGTATTATTGGGAGAGGAGAGAGACACATGCCTATTTCCAAATCTATGGTTCTGACCATAATTTGAGGGTCCTTGAGGTCTCAAATTCCTTGTCCTTTACAGGAAATTTCCAAAACATCTTGCTCTTTATTGATTCCTATTGGATTTGGATTTTGTGCTTGAAACAAATTCAGATTGAAAAAGGAACTGTATTAATTTTTTTTACGATCAATTTTATTTGAATGAACCCCGTTTGTGTACAAATCAACGAACATAGTTATGGGCAGAACACCATTGGACTTGACTACAAGGATCAATATAGTCTTAGGTGTTGCTTGAGGTATTTCTTACTTCCAAGAAGAATATGTGTCTTTGATGATTCCATGTGGAAATATTAAATCCTCTGATATTCTCTTGGACAAGAATGGTGTTATATGCATTTCTAATTTTGGTTTGACTCTACTCTTGAATCCCTCACATACTCATGCTTCATTTAGATATGTTGGGTATAAGGTACCTGAGTAGGCAAAAACCAAGAATTTGTCCCAAAACACTGACATGTACAACTTTGGTGTGTTACTACTCTTGGTGTTAGGATCACAAAAATCCTAGAGAAGTGGTGGTGTCTAAAGAGACCATTTTTGGGATTCCACTTGTCATGAGGCCAACTTAAGATGGAGTATTTTTTCCTTTGAATACACTATATATGATATGAATAGCATGGAAAAAGCCATGGATTGTCATAAACATGGAGCCAAAAAGCTGCCAGTAACTTCACCAAGTCCACTTTACACATACCACCTTAACATTGAGGTATTTACTTGGAAAGACCTAATACACTATAAATCTCAAGAAGGTGGTGTTTATCTTCCAAAATGGGTTTAGTCCATTATTTGAGAAGAATGGTTTGCTGAAGTGTTCAACCTTGAATTGATGAGGTACAAGAACATTGAGGAGGAGATGGTCTCCATGTTGTAGATTTCTTTATGTTGTGGATCACAATTACATGAGAAATGTCCTAAGATGGTTGAAGTTGTTAAGATGATTGAGTACGTTAGAGTTAAGACATATCCATTGGGTGAATGGATGAGTCTCATTTTGTTTCTCCTTCTTCCTTGAAAGATATTATAAGAAACTACTGAAGCAAATGGTTTAGCTAGATTTCGAGTGTCATCTTATATTTGTTTCCAATTGTCTTGTTAATTATCAAGAACTATTGATATATTTAATGTATTATATCTTGGCTTGGGTTGAGTCTCTATGTGATTGTTTGAAAGAGAATTCTATGTATTGGTTTTGTAGTTCCATAACATATATTGCGTATGGTATATAAGTAATTTTAGCATTGTGTTTTATTAATGCAATAGTAGTTTTGTTGGTGTTCAAATACGAATTATATAATTGACCCTTTTCCAACATTATTTTTCAATCCGGGGCTTGTCTTGTTATTTCAAGGTTAATGTGAAAAGTCTATGCAGGCCACAATTTCGCTACCTAGCATTGAGAATTCAATCAACAATATAACAATGTGTAGAAACAAGAAATAACAGCACCTGATCAGGAGAGTGGGCCCAACTCTCCAATCAGGGCTCTGGCAAAAAGATCAAAGGGTAGATAATACTTAGAAGATCAAGGTTGCATTAATCAAAAAGAAAATTCAGAAGTCTGTTGTTACATTCTCAAAGGAAAAACCTTCAACATTTGATCTTCTCCATATATGTGTTATCTCCCCTTTCTCTTGTGTCTTTTAAATATACAAACAACAAAGGGGAATTTACAACAAACTAATTACAAAATGATTTCCCTTACAATTTAGATTGATTACAAAATATCAATAAGAATTATGAGATTTGATAGATCTCTCTATCATGATTCAACTAGAACAAGTCAAATCTGGTTATCGCAATTGGGCAATTTGGAAAATGGCCATAATAGAAAATATGCAAAGATGTCCTTCGAAGAACATTTCTTTTATCTCAATCCAGACTGAGTTTCAGAAAACTGCTAATCGGGAAACTAATCTGGTCCATTCGGCACAAAATCTATGTCTCGTATTTTTAAGATTCTTCTTTGTTTGCGTGAAAGGTTCAATGCAAAACTGTCACATTTTATCGCAGTGAATTTCTAGGTTGGAAGATTTTATTATGAGTTGAAGATCAAATTTGCAATCTAGAGGAGATCTTGGAGACTAAAATCATGAGTGATGTTATAGAAAATTCATCAATAAAACATCATTGGAAAAATCATGCATAATAATCATCAATTTATTAAAAATAATGGAGAACAAATATTACTTATCCAAAAGAGCATAAACAATTATGAAATGGAATTATATAATAAATTATGGTAAATAATGTGATAAAAGAATAATAGAAATGGATGAAAAGTATTTTGAGAAGTGATAATAATAATGACAAATTAGTAGCTCAACATCTCCCCCAAACTGAATGTATTGCATGTCCTCATGTAACCCAATGCCTTTGTATTAACCAAATTGTAATACAATAATCAAAATTCTCACCCCAACCCATGATATTGGTTGAACAAAAAGCATCTTCCCCAAATGATTATTTAAAACAATAGTTTTTCAATTCTAGGAATTTTGGTGAAGATATAACAATTTTCATATTTACTTTCAATCATATGAAGTTGCAACAAAGTATGATACAAGTAAAAACAAACTTCATTAACCATTTTCTCAAAAATTACAAATGCGATTTTGCTGAAATTTTGCAAGAAAATTTTGTACTATATGAATGTTTCTCCAATACGAAAATCCAATCTATCTTATGCACATATCTCGAGATATAAATAAAATGGTTGTAGGTGATGATGTTTAATTTCTCAAAAATTCTAAATTAGTTTTTCTTCAAGTTTGAAAGGATTGTTCCCATTACCTTAATACTTCTCCACCTCAAAATCAAAGAAATCCAATGAACATATTTCAATATATAAAAACAATGGTTGTAGCTAATACTGCATGATATTTGGAATTTACCCATTGGCTTAGCATAAAAATTTCTGGGTTAATGATACCTCTTTGATGTCCAAAAATTACAAGAATCCAGTTGATAGTTTTAAAACAAATCAATTTATGCACTGTAAAAAAATGAAATTGTATACCTTAAATGAGGAAGAAATGAGAAAAATCCACCATGCATAACAACTCTCCCCCAAATTGGAGAATTAGCATGCCCTCATGCTACACTAGAAAAAAATTGAGGTGCTTTCTACAATCGTTGTTGAAATACTTGCTTGGTGTATAACAACATGAAATAACGGATGTTTTGTGAATGAATAAGGAGAATGATGGATGATAAAGAATATTAATGGCATGGTCATGATGAATAAATTAATGAAAGTTACACTTCCCCAAACTGAAGGCTTTTTTTGTTTTTGAAAAATAGGAAGTGGTAAAGAAGGGGAAATAATGGTTGAAAAATATGAACGAATAATGCTCAGTGGTTTTTCTCATGACAGCCTCCTAAAATTTTAATAAATCAAAAACTTATACTATTTTACCTCAAGATCTACCTCCATTAAATTTGAAATGAAATGTATGGATTGATAGTTGTTGAAGTTGATTTAGATTGAGCTGATGTTGAAAATGATGTAGAAGGTGAAAGCCATGCAAGTTGAAAGAAAGTAATGAGAAACTGTAGCAGGATTTTCCAGGATTTTCTTACCCCAAACTGATTAGTTTCCTTGTCATCAAGATTTCTATAACACATCTCATGAGTACCCTCAATTAGTAATTTGTCAGGATTCAAAATTAGAATTAGACCTCTTTATCCTACCCCAAAATAATAGTAATGGTGTTAAGCTACGAATAAATGGAGATTGATTGGGTAAAGCAACTATCTTTGGTTAAATATATGAAACTTGTAGAATAAAGGAATGATAGATTAGATGATACAAAATGTCAAATATCCTAAAAGTTTCATCCCTAACATGTAAAGTAAATATTTATAACTCAATAATAGATATAAACCATAACCACCATCATCTAAGAACTGATTAAATATTACCCCATGAACCATGAGTTCTAGAAAACCTTATATATGAAACAGTGGGCTTTACTGATAGTTAGTTTTGAGAAAACAAGGTCACCAAGTAGATCATAATATTGAATTAAATTCTATACCATAGGGATTTCCACTACTTCTAGCAGGCATCCACAGCCTCGACAGGGATGCCAGTTAACCCATTGAGATTCTAATGTCCCATCTACTAGAAAAAAGTACATAGTTACAAAAGCATTTCAATTTACTTCGATGTCTACTGAAGATCATTGTTCTGTCTTGGTAACCAGTTAATAATCATGTCATTCTTGGGATCTAACAAAAGTGAACTTGTCATCTCATGATGAGACCTCTTGTGCTTTAGGTTTATAACCGAAGGTCATTACCCTGCCTTGGTGTCTAGTAGTGGTAATGTCACTCTATTAGCACCTGTGATCTTGCTAGGTTGGCTCGTGATGAGACCTCCTATCCTCTAGTTTACTATTTATGTTTAAAATTTAAATATGGTTATTATTAATCAACAAAATATTACATAATAGAAGGGGTGGTAGGCTAGCTCCTTAAGAGCTAGGGATGGCGTAAAAAGTTTTGTAGTAACTATTTTCAGCTCGAGTAATTTTTCTTGTCAAAAACTAATAACCTTCAAATGACTGTTGATAAATGTATTTTTCTTTGTTAAGATTGGCATTGATGAATAGTTCATTAGATAGTGATGGAAAGACTTAAGTACAATTTTGTGGTCATCATCATAAATTTTACAAGATCAGGGACTTGACAAATTAGGAAAGTTTAAAGTTGGCATGATGAACTCATCTTTGCATAATTATTCCTTAAAAATAAGATTATGTTTATAGATAAAAAAAAGATAAATTTACTACCCAATCATTAATTCAAAGAGGACCTAGACAATAAAAAGTATTTCTCATTCACCAAGTTAATGTCACCATACATGATTCAAGTTCCAAACTGCATGGATAAGTGTGCAAGGTATGGTGGGGGTTACAGATTGTTACAGATTATGGTGGTAATAATCGCGAGATGTATGAGTTGACATGAGGTTTAATAACAATTATGACATGACATCATTGCTATTAAATACGATACCTTTTCTATTAAATGTGACACACACCCCCCAACTAAGGTATGATCGTCCTTGGTCATGGTTGGTCATGTCATAAGTGAAATACCAATCAAATCCACACAGTTGGTCGAGGACGTATCTGGCGACTTACCTTAGTGGAGTATCAACATGGGTGGAGTAACAACATTGATGGAGTAACAACATTCGCGGAGTAACGGTATTGGTGGAGTAATAACACCGACGCAGTAACAACATCAACGAAGTAACAACATTAGCGAAGTAACATCAGTGGAGTAAAAACACCAGCGGATTAATAACACTGATGGAGTAATAGCACCAACGACGTAACAACATCGGTGGAGTAACAACACTAATGGAGTAAGAACATTGGTGGATTAGCAGTACCAGGGGAGTAACAGCACTGGCGGGGTAACAACACTAGTGGAGTAACAGCACTCACTAAGTAACAACACCGACGAAGTAACAACATCGCACCAGTGGAGTGACAACACTGGCAGGGTAACAACACCATCAGAGTAACAACACTAGTGGTGTAGTAACACCGGAGAAGTAACAACAACGATAGAGTAACAACATCGGTAGAGTAACAACATCGGTGAAGTAACATCACCAGTGAAGTATCAACGTCGTTGAAGTATTAGCACCAATGAAGTAACAACACCAGAATAGTTTTTGATATTAGATCTTGTTATCACTCAGGTTCTTCCCTTTGACTCCTAAGGGAATACGACCGGGGTAACCACAAACCAAGCTTTGGACTGCAGGTCCTAGCCTACCAGCAGTCAGAGAGGGCTCTCTCTTTGGGATTTAGCTTTGTTTAAGGGATGATTTTAGGCTAGATATGATGCACATGGGTTTTGATTTAGATTGGTGGGATGGTTGCTCTATCCAAGCAGAGTTGGCATGCAAAGTGTAAGAAGTTCAAACCATTGGGCATGGAGTCCATGAATGTGAACTGAAGGGTGTGTTTTCTTTGGTAGAAGAGGGGAATATGGAGCAGGATAACTACACATGGCACAATGATTTATGCTGGAACAAGCATGAAATGGAGGTCATGGGATGAGAGGCAATTAAGAATTCTCTCATCCGGCCAAAGAGGGAAAATGGATGAAGGCTGAATAGGGAAATGAAGAATTCCTAGACATCATTCATATAATGAAGGAAATAGCTTAAACATGTTTAATTAAAAATGCATATTCATCACTGTTTCAGAGGAAAACATAGAGAAGTTACACGAATTGAGCACTGAGGGCATGAAAACCAGTTCTGATCTATTCCTTTTTCCTGCAACTTAGATTATGATATATAGATGATACAACTCTGTATAAACTGATAAACAGAGGGAAGAAAGACTTATTGAACTGTGAGCAAGCACGAGAATTCCATAATATGCTCTTCATCCATTAAGAGCACAACCATCTAGTTCAGATGCAAACATTCTAGCAATCTTTGATTACAGAAGTTCTAAATATTTACAGCACAAGTCTCAAATGAGAGACCAACCAAACAACCCACCAACCCTTATTACATTGTTTAGGGCTGTATTTGTAGGCAAAATATCTACAAAAATAGATCTGATAGAAGATCTAAGGAAATAAATGCAATTAGCCTAACTTCTCTTGCAAGTAATGTAAAAATATATATCTAATGTTGTGTTGGGGGAAACTGTTTCAAAAATGAGGCTATGTGTCCTTTGTTGTTATGTGCTGGCCATTCATCATAACTATACATTGGTCTCTGTTCCACTGCTCTTGAGTGGATTTAATGTGCATTAACTATGATCTCAGAGCCTTAGGTGGATTCCCCGCTTTCTTATTGTCAATCTGATACTCTTTGCCACTTCACTGATACTGTTTAAATTGAATTTGGGCTTCACCTTTCCTCTGATATGCTCGAAACTGTCAAATAGCCCCTTTTCTGCCCCTTCAAGGAAAAAATAGCTGCTGCAAACTGAGGCTTTCCATTTTGGCCCTTTTTCCTTAGCGATCCGCGATTAGCGCTAAGCGTTAATCGCGCATCAAAAACTGCCTCAGATTTTGATTTTGGGCTTCCTAAGCATCGATTTCACACTTTGCACTCTTTTTCGGCGGGTGATGTCAGTGTACGGCGGATGACGTCAGTAATGGTACCCAGTACGGTGGATGACGTCAGTAGGGTGACTCGGCAGGGTGACGTGGCAGGGTGATGTGGCAGGGTGACGTGGCAGGGTGACGTGGTAGGGTGATGTGGCAGGGTGACATGGCAGGGTGACGTGGTGCTTACATCATGCAGGGGGAAGCGGCAGGGTGACGTGGGGCTTACGTCACGCAGGGGGAAAGCGGTATCTAGTTTTAGATGCACCACTTTTGCGCACAGGTGGTTTGGGAGGAGGGGGCTCCGCCACAGTCGAGAGGGTGACACGTGGCGGGAGTACGACGGGAAAACTTCCCATCTCTCGGACGCTAACCATCGACAGGTTTGGAAGGGAAAATACCCGCCCACCATAGATCTTAGGGCGTGGGCAATCCGACGCCCGGCAGGACAGGTAAGGCGGCGGAAGGATAGGGACGGGGCCCGTGGCGCCTTTATCGATTATTTAATTCAGCGGGGGGGGGACTTTAGGAAAGTGGGTTTTTAGAGGGGAAAAGGGAAAACATGAGATTGGAGGGAGGTTTTTATGCCATGGAAGGAGTCCAAAGGCATTGAAAGACGGTTTTCTGAGATAAAAGGAGGGTTCTTACTAAGTTTCAAGCAAACTTAGTAATTCCGAAGGGATACTTTATGGTTATTTTTCAACCACGGGGAGGGGATAAGTATATAGGGGAGTTGTTTAACATAGTTTTAGATAGGGAGTTACATAACAAAGTTAGCAATTAATATGACTTGGTGAAATGGAAATGTAAGGGAAGTGATGCTAAGTTCAAGATCTAGAACTTAGATATGTGATTTGAATAGGATATGGAGAAATGATTTTACACAAGAAATGTGGCTTCTTTTCATTGAGGAAAGTTAAAACTTGACTTGACATTTCACACAAAATGAGCTGAAAGCAAGACTTGTTGGGCAGATCCCAAGGTCCTCAAAGGGATTTTAGTAAGTGATTTGGGAAGTAAGAAGAAGGGGGAGTTAGAGATGCCTTGCTTGTTGTACCATCAAGCAACTGCCATGGTGCCAATGCCATAAATGAGATGAGTCCTTCTTGACAAGACCACAGGTGATTACCAGTCTACTTCTACAACCTAAAAATAGCTACCCAGCCTAATACACCTAACATTTTTTCTTCTTTTGGTTTGGGTGCACTTGAACTAGCAAACCCAGCTTTTCAAAATTTTCTTTTTTACTGTCCTCCTATCTATATCTATACTTATTTCATCCAGGGGCTCAGATTAAGCTGTTGAGCACCCTTGCTTCTCTACCTATCTAAGAATCTGCCAGGATTAAGCTGTTTGGACAGATAACCATTCTATATATTCTACAACAGGAAATTGAAATCTAGGGAGACCAAGATTAAGCTGTTTGGACCTCCCTATAACTGAAAATTCTTCAAAAATGGAATAACTTCATCAAAATCAAAAAACAGCAGAGGCACTTAGTCTAGCACACTTTCATGGACACTTCTTTGGCCTCATTAGCAAATATGGAACATTGCAGCCTGCAAAGCATGACATATTTGGCATGTAAAATAGGAGAAGGGGAACGATAGCACAAAAGACAAGGAGGAAAATGACAAAAAAACAGGGAACAAAAGATAGGAAACAAAAGGGACCGTGCAATCCCAAAGCTGAAATCACTCCCAAATTAATCTTAAATAACTAGAGTTGTAGGCCCACAGGGAGGACATGTAGAATTATGCAATCATATGCAAAATCATGGAACTATGGTGCACCGAAAAGGCTTTACAAGTATGGATCAGATACCGCTGGAAGCCTAAAGGAAGCATTGATCTTCATCTAGGATCCAAGGGATTTTTCACTGTGGTGTTTGCAAACATTGAGGACAAAGAGAGAGTGTTTGAAGGTGGGCCCTACTTCTATGCAGCAGCAAGGCTCTATATGCGGCCGTGGATGATGAACTTTGTGCCGGAGCGGGAAACCTTTACCTCAGTCTCGGTTTGGGTAAGACTCTATTCGCTACCTCTAGATTATTGGCAAATAGAATCACTAACAACCATAGGCAATAAATTAGGGAGGTATGTAAAAACTTCTGAAGCCACAAGAAGGGGAAAATATACCTCCTTTGCTAGGATTTGTGTAGAGATGGACCTATCTAGAGGACTTATGGACGAGGTCATATTGGAGGTTTATGATGAAGAATGGGTGCAGACAGCTGACTACGAGCATATTCCATTTAGATGTCGAAAATGTCATGAACATGGGCACCTTCTTAGAGATTGCCCTCTCAGTAAGGCAGAGAACAAAATCAAACCTAACACAATGAAAGAAACAAATGGCTTTCACAAAGTAGTTCTCAAAGGTAAAAACGGAAAAAAAGGGCGAAAACAACACCAAAGTGGAGACCAAAAAGTGAGGCCGAATCAGTTCCATGTTCTTGAAGAGGAGGAAGATACAATAGTTGACAATCAAGTAATGAAGGATGGATATGATAAGCATGAGAAGGAAGAAGAACAGGATCAGGAACAGGTAAAGGAAAAACAGAAAGGGATCATATCGAGTGAATCAGAGATGGATATGGATCAAGAAATGACCAAGAGCGAGATGGAAATGGAAGACAATGAGTTACAAGAGATTCTTGACAGAGAAAACCTAGCTCTAAAAGGGTTCTTGAGTAAGGGAACAAGAGGTGGGGTAGAATCTCTACCACAAGAAGAATGCAATCGAATAAAGCAGTTATTCTTATGGAAAACTCAGGCAAAGGGCTTGGTAGAAGATAACAACATTGAAAGACAAGGCAACCATGGAATGAAAGTAGTAAAATCGACTCCAAGATTAGCTCGAAGAAACCCAGGGAAAAAAAGGGGCAGAAAAAAAGCAAAACGAGCTATTAATGGAATGTGGAAAGCTCATGATAGACTCAGGTAAGATGAAAGATCTAACCAGTTACTCCTTTACCAATTTGTAATTATGAAGTTTATAACTTGGAACATCAGAGGTCTGGGAAGAAAAAGAAAACAGAGAATGCTAAATAATAGAATGAAACAGGTAGCTCCGGATATAATTTTTGTCCAAGAAATGAAATGCTCTGTTCAAAAGATAAGACAAATCCATAGTAAGTGGCTCAGCAGATATAAGTTTATAGAAGTCAAAGCATAAAATACAGTAGGGGGTATCCTCATCCTCTGGAATCCCCAAAAAATGGGTATTATTGATGTGGAGGCATCAAGGAATTATTTATCAGTTGTTATACAACTTGTAGGAGACAAGGACACTTATATTGTAACGAATGTTTATGGCCCTCAAAGCTTAGATGACAAATCAAGTTTACGGATTCCTTAGTGGACCTTCGAAATAGATTTGCAGGGCTACCATGGGTTATAGGAGGAGATTTCAACATGATTAGATCTCTCTTGAAGAAAAAAGGGGGTACAAGAGCACTAAACAAAGATTCCTCAGCTTTCCAATGCTTCTCAAAAGACATGAAGCTGGTGGACATTGAGACAAACAATGGTCTTTGCACATGGAACAACAAAAAAGGAGGGTATTCCTAGGTAGCTTCCAAGCTAGATAGATTCATGATCTCTGAAGAGCTCATGCTTCTATACAAGGAAATAATGCCAGATATTCTTCCTTTTCGACGCTGAGATCACTGGCCGATTCAAATGGAGATCAAGGGCATTGGAACCCCAAGAAACAAACCATTCAAGTTTGAAAATATATGGCTTTCACACCCATATTTCATCAGCAACATCAGAAAATGGTGGGTTGAAGACCTGCAGATCCAGGGATAATCTATGTTCTTTCTACATACAAGATTAAAACACATCAAGCGGGAGCTAAAGGAATGGAACTAGAAGGAATTTGGCAATATTTTCACAAGTAAAAAATTTGTGGAAAACAAAATCCTAGAGCTCAATCAAGCTTTGATCAAGAATGGCTTTGAAAGAGACAAAATTGATCAAGCAGAGAAATATCACCAAGAATGGGAAATGTTGTGTAAACAAGAAGAAGTTTTTTGGAAACAAAAATCTAGGGTTCTATGGCTAAAAGAAGGAGAATGTAATACTAAATTTTTCCACAGATCTACCATTGCGAATAGAACTCACAACAGAATCTCTTCGATCAAGGACGAGAATGGCCAAATCATCAATCCCATGAGGAGATAGATGCAGTGTTAGTAAAGCATTTTTGAGACATTGCCAAGGAAAATTTTTTAGGAGGAGAACCTTTCATTAAGAACTTAATTAAACACATACCTAAACTGGTATCCAGAGAGGATAATTGTAATCTCAACAGACCTGTAATTGAAAAGGAGATCACTGAGGTCCTCAAGGAAATGCAAAATGGCAAGGCACTAGGTTCGGATGGATTTAATGTGGATTTCTTCAAAGCCTACCGGAATATTGTTAAAAGGGATATTGTATAGATAGTATAAGACTCCAGGTGGAACAAGACCATTTTGAAAGCTCTCAATACCTCCTTTATTGCCCTTATACCAAAATAGGATAATGCTCAAACACCAGAGAGATATAGGCCCATCGCCTTATGAAATGTTGTCTACAAGATAATTTCCAATGTTTTGGCTAACAAACTCAAACCCCTACTCCCCACGCTTATCTCTGGGGAACAAACAGGGTATGTAGAAGGAAGACAAATTCTGGACAACATAATTCAAGCTCACGAGGTATTTCACTTGTTAACATGCAACAAGAGAGCGGGCATGATCATGCAACTGGACATAGCCAAAGCATATGACAAAGTGAACTAGATATACATCAAAAAAGTGCTTACAACATTTGGTTTTGATCATAATTGGGTCAGATGGGTCATGGCCCTTGTGACTTCATCCAGCTTTTTAATTTTAGTGAATGGCTCTCCTTCTAAGCTTTTTCTCCCTTCCAGGGGTCTTGGATAGGGATATCCGCTCTCTCCTTTTCTCTCTATCCTCATGATACAAGGGCTGGGGCAGTCCATTGAGCATGCAAGAGTAATGGGAAAATTCAAGGACTCTAACTTTCAGAGAATGGGCAAGTTCTAACTCATCAAAAGTTTGTAGATGATATCATGTTATAGGGAATTCCCACAGTTAAAGAAGCACTCACTTACTGATCAGAATGGAAAATGGCATCAACCGATGGTACTCATCCACCCATATTATTCATCAACCCATGGTATTGTAAATGGCATCCACCCATGGTATTGTAAGTGACATCAACCCATGGTATTCATTCACCCATGGTAATGGCCCATGGTATTGTGATATCCACCCATGGTATTCATATAGACATGGGATTCGCCCATGGTATTGTGAAATCCACCCATGGTATTCATTCACCCATAGAATTGACCCGTGGTATTGTAACTGAGAAATACTATAAGTAACAAGTCACATTTTGTAAAAGGATAAATTTTCCACCACAATGTAGCCTTTACAGCTCAGAGGCATGTAGCCGCCACATCTCTTCTCAAAGATAAGCTACCATTTCCCTAGCTGGTTTATTTCCATTTCTGTCTATAAGAATATTTCAGTATTTTACAGTAATGAAATGAAGTATTATTTCCACTTCATATCTGTCTTATGGTTATCTCTGTATTTTATTGCATCCCTTCTGCCAAGATCCGAATCACTTACAAAAAAATTTTGAATGACTTCGCGAAGGCTACAAGTATGGAAGTAAACCTTACCAAATCAAAAGTCTTTTTCTTTAACACTCATATTGCCATCTAGAGAAATGTCTCCAGAATTTTAGGCTTTCAATGAGAATCCCTTCCCTCTAAGTATTTGGGAGTTCCTATTACAGTTAAACCCCGACACAAGAGTATATGGGATCCATTAGAAACTAAAATGCAAGACAATGTCAGGAAATGGACAAACAGATCTTTAAATTTAGCTGGTAGACTGGTTCTTATTAAAGCAGTTCTTCAAGCTATCCCAATCTTTATGCTATCAACCCTCCTAGCTCCAGTAGGATTCTTACAGCAATTTCGGAATATTCAACAAGATTTTCTTTGGGGCAAAGAGGAAACAAGGAAAAAATGGGCTTTAGTCTCATGGAAAAATATCTACAAACCCAAGAACCAAGCAGGCCTGGGTTTGGACAATCTAGAGATTCTCAACAAGGCTCTAGGAGCCAAATTTTGGTGGAGGTGGCTTAAGGATCCTAAAGCTCAATGGGTAAGCATCTGGAAGGAAAAATATGCCAATGCTTGGCCGGCTTCTGGTATCATACGTAAAAATGACAGGCTCCCCCATATGGAACAAGGCTTGGGAGAATAGAGAAGTGGTTCAAAAAAATAGTTTCTGGGAAATCAGAGAGGGAGATCTGGCACTTTTCTAGGAGGACAAATGGCAACAAGAACCTAATCTACTGAAGGAAAAAATTTTAGGCCTCAAGAAAGAGACTGAAAATCAAGGATTAGTAAAGGTGAAAAACTTTTGGGAGAATCCACATAATGTAGGAAATTGGAGAATTTGGAAAAAAATAGAGGGCAGAGAGGATAGGACCCTCAACACTAAAGTAGAGTCCCTTAAGAGAATGTTGGATCAGAGAATAATTTTAGTAACAGAAGGGCAGGACCAACTGAGATGGGGTAACAACAAAGACGGAAACTTTAATATCAAGGAAGCTAAAGGTTTTCTCCTTGATCTGGAACCCCAAGCTTCAAATAAGACTTGGCAAAAGCTTTGGAGGCACAAAGGCTGGATGAAAATCAAACTCTTGATGTGGTTAGTTCACCACAGGAAAATTTTAACCTGGGACAACCTTAAAAAAAGGGGCATGCTGGGACCCTCCAGATGTCAACTCTGTGAGACCCAAGAGGAGACTATCAAGCATCTTCTCAACAGCTATATTTTCACTAACAGGATATGGGATTTTTTTACCAACATATTCAAACAATCTGATAGAGACAAAGAAAGTATTGCTAACACTCTAAACAATTGGAGGAATAATTTTTCTGATAATGAAGCTCTCAATTCTGCTTGGGATCTCTTGCTGAGTTTCATTATATGGAATGTTTGGAAAGAAAGGAACAAAAGAATATTCAAAGAGGTAAAGACGACCTCACTTAGCCTGGTGGAGTTGATTGTAAAACAACTTAAGGAGACAGTTGGCACCACGATTAGGAATCTCCCCAAAAATCTTCCCTCAGTAGAAGAGTTAGGAATCCTCCAGTTGTTAGACATGCACGGGCTCATTCCTCGAGGTCTAGATAGAAAAGCAAGCATGAGAGGTAAGGTGGAGGAATTATGGCATCCTCCCCCTGAAGGTTTTTTAAAGTACAATATTGATGGAGCTTCCAACGGCAACCCGGGGGAGGCTGGCTTTGGGGGAGTTCTAAGGGATGATACGGTAGCATAATCTCTCTCTTCCATGCACACTTAGGAAAAGCCACTAATAACATGGTAGAACTAATGGATTTGGAACAATGCTTAGAATTTTTGATACAGAACAATTGCCAAAATGTCATAATAGAAGCGGATTCAGAGTTAGTCATAAATGCAACCAAGAGAATCAGTAATGGAACAGAGCCAGAAAAGGTCACAAAACACTGGAGGTTAACTCGGGTTCTACATAGAATTCAAGTACATCTATAGGAACTTCGTACTCTCATATTTATTCATGTGAGGAGAAAGACCAACAAATTGGCAGACATTTTAGCCAACCAAGGTGTCAGCTGCAAGGACAACACAATCTTAAGGAGGTGGATCACAATGGCGCAGATCAACCTGAAAAAACTTTGTCATAACCAGGTGAAGGAGGACAAAGAAGAGTATAGAAGCAAAACGATAAAATCCAACTAGTATTGGACAGCAGTCAGAGTGCTTCACAAGGTTGGACAAAATGGTACACGATGGAAGGTAAGCCAAGGTTAGCGGTAAAGTTGACCACGATCGGGAATATTCTTAGTGATAGGCGACAGAGTTTCCCTGACCAAAGAAAGCAGCAACTAAAACTTCTAATTCACCTTTTTTTTTTCAATGGCTGAAGTCAAAACTGCCACTGGAGTGGTTTCGAAGCAATCGCACCACTTTCATGTTAAAAGAGGTTTCAGATTTTTGGCAGCGCTGCCATAAAGAGCATGACACGTGGAGTAGGGCCCAGTCCAAAAACCACTCTCCCCGCTCCCTAAAGGTCAACGACTTCGGGTGCGTGATTTTCGGCTCAGCCGTCCGATGGAGCAAGGTAAATCAATGCTCTAGATCAAACGAGCAGTTTGGTGGGGCCCGAGGGTTAACCTGGTTACCTCTCCTTAGTACGAGAGATAGCTGGACCGTTAGATCAAAGAAAAGGTCGAACGATAGTGTTTAAATGCTTGGCAGGGTTTTGTATATGAGGTGTCACATGGGGAGGGCTCATAGCACCTGAGCTGCCCGATGTTTTTTCGTGGTTGGTTGCACAAAGGGTTGGGAGGGTAATTTTGTGAAACAGAGGGTTAGGCTTTAGATTTGCACTTTTCTTTGGCCTGTGACCAATAGAGTGAAGGAGTTTGTTCATATTGTAAATTTTATTTGATTTAATGATAAGAAGACATGTCTCTTACTTTAGCAAAAAAGAATGAAATAATATATTAAGAGATTTATTGTTTATTTAAGAGAAATGAAAAAAAAAAAAAATTCTTAATTTGACCGTTTTATTCTATCTATTGGAATTCTCTTTGCATAGTCTTCATTATTTAATCACTTGCTAGGATCATACTCTCCATCTTAGTCGTGACGACGAACCACATTTGGTTCCAAACACATAGACACTAAAATTCTTATGTGATTTTTAAAAAATAATTTTAGTATACAAAATATTGGATCACATAAACTTGAATTCAGGAATTAATTAATTATTATTATTATTTATTAATTTACAATGATATTAAATTTGATTAACAATAACAATAACAATATTAATTAATAGTCCACTGAGTTTTGGATAGACCGATGATCAGGTGCTTTGTTATGACACTCCTTAATGTGAAGTCACATGTTCAATTTCCCACCTCCATTGGAGTGATATACTCGACATGATAAAGATGTAGTACTACTAAACTTACAAAATAATATTAATAATAAAAAGTAGTAACAAGATTTTTTTTAAATAATAATAATTAATTAACAATAATTAATATCAATTAATATCAATATAATAAATAATATTTTTATTATAACCATTATCATTATTTTGTAATATTTTATTATTATATATTTTAATATAAATATGAATATTATTATTAATATTCGATCTATACCATTAACACCTATAGACATTTTATTTTTCAACTAACGAATAGATATATTAATATCTTTTTTCGATACCGCTATTATTAACCATTATCATACATAGGATTCTAGATTTCTCTTAAATATAGTTGAAATTAATTTGATTATAAACTTTTGAGATATTTCAAAATTCCGCACGGAGAAACGAGACCAATTGTTTGAACTCACTGCTGCCATTTCAATGCAGAATATTTCCAAAAACCCAGAACGGGAACGTTAACCAAACAGCACTTATCAAATCCATTTCACGAGACTGACCCTTTGTGGTTTCGTAACTTTCTGACGGCGTAGACAAAGATTTTGGTCTTTCAATTAAACCACGCTGGTCTCGTGACTGCCTTCCTCTTGCACCATGAAGGTGATGACAAGAACCACTGACATCATTGCGCTGACGCGTTTAAGGTGTTCAAAGATAACAGGTAATGGGAAGCGCACTTGCAGATTG
>APFE030620215.1:73271-128450 GCA_000404065.3 Pinus taeda | reverse complement strand
TGACATACCGCGCTACGAAATGGCTGCTCAATGATATGCTGCGGAAAGGTGGAAAAATGATTGCGCAGCTAAACTAGCGAATCATATCGCGCTGCGAAACTGTGCAAAATCAGAATGAAGTAATCAAGACAAGACATGCTTTAACTATCATGAGAGAGGGTATCTAACGGTTTTTTACAAGGACTCACATCAATACCTTTGGAAAACTAATTTCAAAGTGACACACCTAAGAACCTATTGACTTAAACCAAATTTTTTTTTTATATGAATCTTTGGCTACAGGTGAACTGTGGTTTTAAGTGATAACAGAATGTTTGGAAAGAAAGGAACAAAAGAATATTCAAAGAGGTAAAGACGACCTCACTTAGCCTGGTGGAGTTGATTGTAAAACAACTTAAGGAGACAGTTGGCACCACGATTAGGAATCTCCCCAAAAATCTTCCCTCAGTAGAAGAGTTAGGAATCCTCCAGTTGTTAGACATGCACGGGCTCATTCCTCGAGGTCTAGATAGAAAAGCAAGCATGAGAGGTAAGGTGGAGGAATTATGGCATCCTCCCCCTGAAGGTTTTTTAAAGTACAATATTGATGGAGCTTCCAACGGCAACCCGGGGGAGGCTGGCTTTGGGGGAGTTCTAAGGGATGATACGGTAGCATAATCTCTCTCTTCCATGCACACTTAGGAAAAGCCACTAATAACATGGTAGAACTAATGGATTTGGAACAATGCTTAGAATTTTTGATACAGAACAATTGCCAAAATGTCATAATAGAAGCGGATTCAGAGTTAGTCATAAATGCAACCAAGAGAATCAGTAATGGAACAGAGCCAGAAAAGGTCACAAAACACTGGAGGTTAACTCGGGTTCTACATAGAATTCAAGTACATCTATAGGAACTTCGTACTCTCATATTTATTCATGTGAGGAGAAAGACCAACAAATTGGCAGACATTTTAGCCAACCAAGGTGTCAGCTGCAAGGACAACACAATCTTAAGGAGGTGGATCACAATGGCGCAGATCAACCTGAAAAAACTTTGTCATAACCAGGTGAAGGAGGACAAAGAAGAGTATAGAAGCAAAACGATAAAATCCAACTAGTATTGGACAGCAGTCAGAGTGCTTCACAAGGTTGGACAAAATGGTACACGATGGAAGGTAAGCCAAGGTTAGCGGTAAAGTTGACCACGATCGGGAATATTCTTAGTGATAGGCGACAGAGTTTCCCTGACCAAAGAAAGCAGCAACTAAAACTTCTAATTCACCTTTTTTTTTTCAATGGCTGAAGTCAAAACTGCCACTGGAGTGGTTTCGAAGCAATCGCACCACTTTCATGTTAAAAGAGGTTTCAGATTTTTGGCAGCGCTGCCATAAAGAGCATGACACGTGGAGTAGGGCCCAGTCCAAAAACCACTCTCCCCGCTCCCTAAAGGTCAACGACTTCGGGTGCGTGATTTTCGGCTCAGCCGTCCGATGGAGCAAGGTAAATCAATGCTCTAGATCAAACGAGCAGTTTGGTGGGGCCCGAGGGTTAACCTGGTTACCTCTCCTTAGTACGAGAGATAGCTGGACCGTTAGATCAAAGAAAAGGTCGAACGATAGTGTTTAAATGCTTGGCAGGGTTTTGTATATGAGGTGTCACATGGGGAGGGCTCATAGCACCTGAGCTGCCCGATGTTTTTTCGTGGTTGGTTGCACAAAGGGTTGGGAGGGTAATTTTGTGAAACAGAGGGTTAGGCTTTAGATTTGCACTTTTCTTTGGCCTGTGACCAATAGAGTGAAGGAGTTTGTTCATATTGTAAATTTTATTTGATTTAATGATAAGAAGACATGTCTCTTACTTTAGCAAAAAAGAATGAAATAATATATTAAGAGATTTATTGTTTATTTAAGAGAAATGAAAAAAAAAAAAAATTCTTAATTTGACCGTTTTATTCTATCTATTGGAATTCTCTTTGCATAGTCTTCATTATTTAATCACTTGCTAGGATCATACTCTCCATCTTAGTCGTGACGACGAACCACATTTGGTTCCAAACACATAGACACTAAAATTCTTATGTGATTTTTAAAAAATAATTTATATAAAAATATGGATCACATAACTATTCAGAATTAATTAAATTATTATTATTTATTAATTTACATTGATATTAAATTAATAACAATAACAATAACATATTAATAATAGTCCACTGGTTGTAACGATATCATTTGCTTTGTTATTAATTCCTTAATGTGAAGTCATTTCAATTTCCCACCCCGATTGTATATATACTCGACATAATAAGATGATACTACTAAACTTACAAATAATATTAATTAATAAGAAGAAAATAGAACAAATTTTTTAATAATAATAATTAATTAACAATAATTAATATCCAATAATATCAATAATATAACATTATATAACAATCATATTTTTGTAATATTATTATATATATATTTAATATAAATATGAATATTATTATTAATATTCGATCTATACCATTAACACCTATAGACATTTTATTTTTCAACTAACGAATAGATATATTAATATCTTTTTTCGATACCGCTATTATTAACCATTATCATACATAGGATTCTAGATTTCTCTTAAATATAGTTGAAATTAATTTGATTATAAACTTTTGAGATATTTCAAAATTCCGCACGGAGAAACGAGACCAATTGTTTGAACTCACTGCTGCCATTTCAATGCAGAATATTTCCAAAAACCCAGAACGGGAACGTTAACCAAACAGCACTTATCAAATCCATTTCACGAGACTGACCCTTTGTGGTTTCGTAACTTTCTGACGGCGTAGACAAAGATTTTGGTCTTTCAATTAAACCACGCTGGTCTCGTGACTGCCTTCCTCTTGCACCATGAAGGTGATGACAAGAACCACTGACATCATTGCGCTGACGCGTTTAAGGTGTTCAAAGATAACAGGTAATGGGAAGCGCACTTGCAGATTGATGCAGGAGCATCCAGTTCTGAGGAGGCAGAATGAGGCTGGCAGTCTCAGGCAGAATTTGGACACCTTGTCGGTTATTTTATTTACTGTTTTTATTTACTTTTATTAGCCATGCATTTATCTTGTTTTCCTTAGGAGTTAGAAACAGAAACATTAATTTGCTGGATTAGTTGATTTTTATTTAAAAGAGGCATTGTATTAGTTTAAAACAGTTATCAGAAAATAGTTGTCAATCTGTTGGGTTGGTTCCAACCGAACAGGAACAGTTTGACTCTCTGAGTTAAAAGAACAAAAAATTTTTTTGTAAAAGATCCTCTCTCAGTTTTGAAGAACAGAATAGAAACATACAGTCATTTTCTGGAAACCAAGATTCATTACTTACTTGTTTTATTTCATCACTGTTACAAACATCATTCTACAGTATATTATTCCTGTGTACTGTAAATCCCAGTATAGTATTTCTGTGTATTGTAAATTCCATTAAAGCATAAGACAGGTCGAATTGTAAGTGGGGCGGCGCAAACAACACAGCACCTTCCACCAACGCACAGACTCGACTATACACACAAGTGTACACCCGGAGAAAGGCGCGGCAGAAGAAAACTCAGGCAAGCGAAAATTACAAAAACCAGAAAGGCAGAGAAACCTGTGTAAGCGAACGGAAAACAGGTATTCCAAAAGCGATCATCCTACATTCTGATAGCATATTTTAACAGAGAAATAAAGACATTCTTTCTTTTCCGTATGATAATGTAAAGAACAGATACAATCAAATAGAATGACGAAATAAGAACCAGAGCTTTCTTTCTTTTCATTTGATATATGTAAAAGACAGATAGTCATCGAATAGCCATAAATTTATGTAAACACAAGACCTGAGTAAATAACCTAGAACCAGATTACAGTCGAGCAAACGTATCATAAAATGCATGCAAAGTGAGTTCGGTATCCACCGAGCGTTCTACAGAACGAAAACTGCAAATATATCATTGATTTACCGATAAAGGCCGAATACATTATATTCATAACAGTTTAAGGAGGAGTAGACCAGGGTTTGGTCAAAACCCTCGGTTCAAAATTGTGAACAAAATAGTCGAACAGAGCAGGGGTTCGAAACCCACGACTATCACTTAAAAACAGAAGCAAAGACTGGATTACATCCACAGAGCCGAAGTCCAGAAAAACCCACGAGGGTTTGAAACCACAGACACCATTTAAAATAAATTTTACAGAGGGAAAGTCGAAGCCACGACTACAACAGAACTTCAAAAGACTGCAGACCGAGACCATATCCTATTGCCATAAAGAAAGCCTAAAGAAACGACATAGACTACAGCTACAAAGCTACAGGAGTATATCAAGTCACTACCCGGGAGAAGCGTGGGAACAATGCAGGTAGCAGCACCACGAAGCTGACAACCAGACCGGAGTTCACCTGCAAGAACAAACGGCAGAAAGTTAAACCCTGCAAATGCATTTATTTGTGTTGAAATAATAACAAAATCAGGACGAAGGAGGAGCGTTAGGGTTTACCAGGCAGCCAGGCGACGAGGAGAAGACCAAATAAACCAAAATTAGCAACCTGAAGACAGTGGCCGAGACGGTCAGGCCAAAGATAAAAAAAGTGAAGGGAATATAGCATGGAGCCGGTGCCATTACCTGTTCGTCGAAGGTGAAACGAAGCTGGGAGGACGACGGACCTGACAAAAGCCAAAACAAATCGAGTCATAAGTAAATACCAGCACCGAGGCGGAAAACAAATAAGAAACCCATACACACAGTAGCAAATCATCGCAAACAGTGATTGAACCCTTACAGGTCGAAGGAGTTTACCGTTAACACCCTTTGGAGGCGGAGCTAACCACAGAGCCGACATTAGCACAGTCGCAGAAGAAACAGGGTTTTTCACAGAGCAGCTGAAGAACTTGGCGGAGTGACCCGCGGACCGGGAGCGAGAAATGATTGTCACTTGGGTTGTCAACGCCCTTTTGATTAGTGCTGACCGGTTAGTATAGGTGAGAGCCGGTAAAACAAGTTTCCTAAACCCTAAACCGGAGTCCAAGGCACGTACAGTGTCATTAACCATTGCATTTAAGTCGCCAACTAATACGCTTGTCCATTAGGATTCATACGTGGCGGGAGGCCATCACAGATGCAGCGGCATTCGTTCAGAGAGAGCGTTGATTTTAAATCGAAAAAATAGGTTAGCGGGTGGAGTGTCGTCTGTAACTTTGTTCATCTCCCCAAAGGAATTGAGTCATCTAACTAGGTAAAAGTGGTTGGAATTTAGGTAAAAAGATTTCTTAAAATGTTATAAGGTAGTGTTTGAATGTGATTTTGATAGTAAAAATGGATTTAGCATTATCAAAATTTTATAAGACACTTAAAATTTTGAAGTTTAATAATTATAATTTAGATTTACAAAAATCCTAGCTAAATTTTCTTTAAATATAACTGGAATTTTACTATCTTTTCTGACCACTCCTCCCCGCTCAAAGAAACAAGGCCGATGGCGCCATTGCACTGAAGTGTTTCAAGTGTCCAAAGACAGCAGCCCAGTAATGGGGAACCGCAACTCGGAGATGCCGCGGGATTCGTACGGAAAAAGACACCTTGTTCTAAATTAGTTTCCACTCTAACTTTGGTCAAATTTGCTGAAAACCGATGTAATAGATCAAACGAAAACATTTCTGGACGCACCCTTAATTTTGAACAAAAAACTACCACTGTACTCTATATTTGACTACATTGTCTAGATGTGCGCCGCTGGATGGTACCCGGAAAGACCTTATTTTAATTTAATTGTGCGCGGGGACTCCGCGTTACAACTCCGACAAGGACATCCAATCTCGATACTCCATACTCGATATTTTATTTATATGTAGAAATATGGGCTGGGTGTCAGAGTTGAGCCAGTAAAATGCGTTCCAATCCTATACATCCATAGTAACAGAGAAATTACCAGTCAGCAACCCTAGTGTCTATTTATCCTCGACGAACACAGTCTTTATACGTAGAAGCAAAGTTCTTTTATAAATATTAGCACTCGCTGGTTTACTCATCAATCGTTGTGTCATTCCCGAGTATCCATTCCTCCCGAATTTTCGTGGCGCTTGACGTCAGTGAACAAGAATATTTCCGGCACTGTTGTCGCTGTGCCCGCAATGTTTCCGTTAGATGAGTCCAGGTAAGTCTTCCTCTCCTAGCTTCTCTTCTCAACTTTCTTCGATAAGCTTCTTACTGAAGCAGCTTAATTAGAGGGATAGCCTTCTTTTATACCTTCCCTAGCCTCTAAATGGGTGAGGGAGTTAAACCTTCTCCTTCCTTCCAATCTGACTAAAAGTCTTCATGTTACCTTCTTTTCAATGCCGAGAGATTCCCGGTCTTCTTCCTTCTGATGTCCTTTCCTTCCTCCCTTACCTTTCTTAGTGAGGATGAATGAGTAGGTCTATGAGTTCAACCTTCCATAGCCAGATGAGTAATCGCCGAGTTAATACTCAAGGTTAGTCAGTGTGATATACTCGCTATGTATGCATTTGTACATAATGGTTCGCACATGTGGGCGATTGTACTTGGATGGATTGAGTACTGACCATTGGAATATGTATATGGCTGTGCGGGATCTGGGATTTATATATTAATGTGTATCAGATTTGTGGAACAGATTTTTTATTTGCTTGTCTCTATGTCGATTCTGGGATTGACATTCAGTTTATGGTATGTGTTACAGGCTGTGGGCAATGGCAATTTCTCTACTTCTGATGTGGGGCTGACCTACGACGAAGAGCTTACGACACAGCCTCCTCTTCTACGGCCTATCACAACATCGCGTGGTCGACAACGACAGAACCCCGCGAGCACCTGTTCGACAAGGCCGTCACGCCCAGCGATGTCAGGAAGCTTTACCGTCTTGTCGTCCCGAAGCAGTACACCGCAAAATACTTTCCACTCGACGATGGGTCGGGCAGGGACAAGGGCAAGGGTTTTCTGCTAAATTTCGAGGACGGAACCTACAAAACATAGCGGTTCCACTATTCTTACTAGAACACCAGCCAGAGCTACGTGCTCACCAAGGTCTGGAGCCACTACGTCAAAAGATAGATGCGTCCAAGCCGACGACATCGTTACCTACCGTCGGAGGTGCCGCTCCCGCCGCCATTTCATCACCTTTCGGCTGCCGGCCTTCCTATCTCCTCCCTTCTACTGCCTCACCATCGCCGTTCAAACGCTGCCAGGTCGGCGATCCCATAACGAGACTTTTTTTTGAAGTTTTCTGGTGGGTTTTTCCGGTCAGAATCCGGCAACATAGTTAGTTTTTGCACAATCAAAGCTTCCCAGGAGTTTTTCATGGTGCTGAATCCAAATATGCAGCTAAAAAACCATTTTAACTGCAACAAATCAAGATTTGACCTCAATTTCTTCCGCCGGATTCCGTCACTGAAATCTCAAAAAAATCACATTATAAACAATCTTTTTTACGCGCAGCCGCCGGGCATCGACTTTGTTGGCCACAGTTCGATTTCCGCGTCCCCAGACGACGCAATCCTCTCGTGTTCTTGTGTACCCTCAAATCTGTGTCAGACGACAGGCAACCATCCATAAGTCACGGATCTCCAAAGGCCGTCTGTGTCACACGACAGCAATTCTTTTTCGTCTTCAATCCGGCTGTTCCGATTAAATATGCAGCGGTCGCCGTTAAATCTTTGAACGGGAGTAACGGTCGAAGAAGCGAAAAGCGGAGGCGGCCTTGCCCGAAGAGTTCAGTTGGAAACGACGGTTTTAACGGGTATGTCTCGTGTTGTATAGTTAGCTCTCTTCCAAAAAAAATTGTCAAATTGGAGAGTTATTGAAATTTATTTACATAGCAATTCAAATTGTTTCATATGAAAAAAAAATTGTCAAAGGGGAGAGTTATTGAAATTTATCTACATAGCAATTCACATTATTTCATATCAAGGAAATTTCAAGGGCTAGTTTTTTGAGCTTTTGCATCTTGCAAAAAATTATGGTTAAATTTTGATTTTTATAGGTTAAATTGCTTTTCTATATATATATATATTCAAAATTAAAAAAAAAAAAATTAGGGTATTTTTATTATGAAAAGTTTACTGGTGAAATTTATGAAACAGAAATCTGTATCTGATTCTAAACCATCAAAAAACTTCCCAAAAAATTACACTTAAAACTAGTTTCATACAACTTCCCAAAAAATCCCACTTAAAACTAGTTTCATATTAGAGAGAAACCAGACTTAAAAGCTACTCGGTTTTATATTAGATAGAAAAATCTACCAGATTTTTTTCCAGACATACTGAGAAAAATTTTACAAATCCTTCCTTTACGTAAATATGATAATAAATTCTTGAGCCAAACAACTCCCCTGTAACTTCACTTGTAACAACCTATTGAACTCCCCTGTACACTTCACTTGTAACAACCTATTCAACTTCAACAATATTCAAGCAACAAAAACCTACTTTCAAAGCACCTGCATCCTACTTTCTCCTCGTTCATGAGACCATGGGAAATACTTAAGCTGAACGGAAGTTATTTCGTGGATGTCTCAAAATATATAATAATCAAAATTTAATACGAACAAATGTATATGTTAAGAGTAATATTAGGTATATTTTATTTATTTTTTTATTGATGAAATTAGATTTATAAGACAAAATAGCTGAAAATGTAAATAAATAATTTATTACAGTTTCATTTAAAATAAATAGGAGTTATAAGCCGTTTCTATTGGGAAAACAAAATTAAGAGAGAAAGTATTAAATATAGAGAATTTCAAGAATGTGTAACTTTATAATTAAATAGGTTAATGTCTAATTAAATTTTGTAAATTTTAAAGAAAGTAATCGGGGGAAGTAGAAATGTAATTATTTAAAGATGGTAAGTTTATAATTAAATAGGTTAATATCCAACTAAATTTTGAGGAAACTAACCGGAAGAAGTAGAAACGTGATTGTTGAAAGATTATAACATAAAGTGGGGAGCTCCACATTAGTTTCTTTATTTGTTTTTGAACATTATTGTGATGACTGCAATGTATAAAACCATAATACAAAATATTATTTATGGTGGTAGTGAAAGGCTTTGTATTGGTTGTTTTGTCCTCTTTTAGAGCGTTATTGTTATGGCTCTAATGCATAAGGTTAAGAAAAGATTATCGGAGATATTATTTATAGTAATATTGTAATAAAGGATTTCATATTGGTTGATTTATTTATGTTTTCTTATTATTTTTATGATAGTGTATAGAATAAAAGAAAATTAATTATAAAAAGTATATTTAATCCATATTAAATTATAAAATTCATAAATTTTATAATAATAAAATAAATTAAAAATTTATAATAATAATTAATAATAATTATTATTATTATTTTCAATGAAAACGACAAGTTTTTATTTAATAAAAATAAAAAGTTATATAATCAGATGCATAACTGTTTTTATATATTATTTTTAAAAATTATTTGTATACATTTAAAACACTCATAATAATAAAATACTAAAAATAAAGTTTATCTAAATAAACTTGTTTTCTTTTTTTTTAGTGAACTCTAGTTTTCTTCTTTTTACCTTTTCTTTTTAGTCCGAACTCCCAAAACTGTGTTTTCACTTTATTTTAGCCATACCTTGGCTATAGATAAACTTGTTTTCTCGTTTTTACATTTTTTCCTTTTGAATTCTCGTTTTCTTATTTTTATCCCTTTTTATGTGAACTCTTACCATACCTACCTTGACGTTGGAGTAGCCACAAGAATTTCCAACTCATACTCCACCTCTAAGAATTGCCAAAAATGTATTTTCACTTTATTCCATCCATACTCTGGCTATTGCTCTTTTCTTTTAATTGATTTTGCATGAATCTGGATCACTTTTAAGTCATTGAGTTTTTCTCTATGATTGGATGCATAGTTTGAGAATGAAAGAACCTTAAAAAAAACCTCAAAAAGAGAGGATAATAAAAATGAATAACAATGTTATAAGATTTTAATACTATTAATAATAAGTTAAAATAGTACTCATAAATAAAGTAAAGTAACGTAATATTAGTAATTATATTTATTATTTTATTATGTATTATTCCAAGTGTTTATTATATTAAATTATATACGCCGCCAGTGGTATCACACTCCGGTTATAGGGTCGAATCCTATCGGCTGTCACTATAACCGTTAAGAGTTACGAGGTCAAATCCCACCGGTTGCCACTATAACCATTAGGAGTTAGGAGGTCGAATCCCACGGGCTGCCACTATAACCATTAAGAGGAACCGTTGAAGTTACAAGGTCGAATCCCACTGGCTGCCACTATAACCGTTAGGAGTTACGAGGTTGAATCCCACCATTTGCCACTATAACCACTTCCCACAAAAATGACCCTCAGGTGAAGACAAAACTTGAACCATGACCTTCATAACTGGACGAACTACTTCATAACTGCACGAACTACTTAACAAGCCGTGAGTACATCCGTGAGTACATTTATAATAAAATTTTAATAGATATAGATTATTTATTTATTTATGATATTAATATATGTTTATATTATTATATTAATGTTATTTAGATGATAATTTTCAAGGGGAGAGGGAATGGCGTGTACTGTTATATTAATATATAGTTCAGCCACCCGATCGGCCTCTAAAAGAAAAAAGAAACAATAATCGTGATTTTCTGCATCCTTCGATTTGGCATGCATCGTTTCTTTTATCCACAAATAATGGGTCTAGAACTATTCAACCCAGTGTGCATGCTATTTGAGAAAGCTTATAATCTCAATCGAAAAGAGAAAACGCTTCTTTCTTCAGCAGCGCAGGAAGAATAAAGCAACATGATCAACACACCAAGTGCCCCAGCTTTTCCTCGATCCCTCCAAAATTGTGATAATCATCGGAAGGAAATGTTTCAAAAATAAGAAAAAACAGTCTAGAGTTTTTCCGGTGGGATGATGTGTTTAAAACCATCTGTAGTAGAAAGCACTTTGGAGAGCTTTTGGGGGTGAATTTCTTTTATAATAACTATGCTTCTTTTACCCACTACTTCCTTAACTTAGAGCGCTTTGGAGAGCTTTTGGGGGTGACATTTTTTTTATAATAACTATGCTTCTTTTACCCCCTACTTCCTTAACATAATTACCAGCGACATGACTAGCAATCTTGCGACAAGGCTTATACGTTATCCAGAAGTCTCATCTTAATCATTTAATCCTTAAGTCACTCATATTTTTTTTTATTTTAGAAACAACATAGTGTTACGTGACTGCTTTTACCAGCACAGCACGTGTAATCCTCTGCATGCTTTCGGGTAATTCTATCTGCACGCGATTGTCTGTAGTGCAGTGGCATTGATGATTTCTCTTAATTACATACTTTTGTGCTTTTAAAGATGTTTTTGTTCTGAGAACAACCATTATCCTTTCATTACGTTTCTGACCCATTAGATCAATGATCGACAGCCCGAAAGACAGGAGACAAAAGAACAGTAGTCACCCACGTGACTTTCTCCATCCTTGTTGCCTTTTTCACTCCTCGTACCCTCCATCCGATTGATTAAAGCAAAATCTTAAAACTTAATTCGAAAAGGAATCCCACACATGGGAAATAAGGGCAGCACCCCTGGATACGACCAACAACTTCAGTGCTAAGTGGGAGGAAATAATAACATGACCAAGATCTCAATCTTTCTGCCACCATTCACCCTGCAATGGTATATATATTATTTACTTTAATTAAGCAAGTGTTTCTCCAGCACAAGGTAACGACTAACATCTCACAGTCTGCATATCATTCTCAAAAGCCTCTGACTTCCTCACATTACTCTTTCCCGACACAGATTTTATCTCAGCAAAACCTAAACAATTGGGTTTGGAAGCGGGGTTCCTTGATATGTAACAGATTCTCCGCAGCCTTCATCATCTTCATGAAGGCAGAGACTGCTCGACTCATTTCCCAATTTAAACTTTATACATAGCATAGGGTAATATTGAGTCAAAATGACATATGTTCAAGGAAGGGTTCCACTAACAATAAGACAAAGTATCTAATTGGTCCGTTGTCGTTGCATTTTACAGTTTGCACGTCCAGCTTTGGAAACGAAGAAGAAGCATAAGTGAAAATCATGAACTTCCCTTTGATTTTAAGAAATCCATGTATATTGGTTGATTTGAACAAGTAATCAAATTTTGACCCATAGGGTCTTCCAAGAAGTCCTGTCAGCTTATAGATTTTCCATTTTTAATAAATTACTTTCTCAGATATTTATTACATATCCCTACAGTTTCTCATGTAAATAATTCAAACCGCTTTTCATATTAACTTTTCATGAACATAAGACATGTATTATAACAGCCCGAACTGACTCGTAACACTCTGTCACTTAATCAGAACGAAGGTTGCGTCAAAAAAGCGAACTTGTTTAGCTCTCAATTTAATCAATTTAATAAGGACGGTATTCATCAAAACCCTTTTTGTTTAAATATTTTGAAATATAACAGGTTATATATCTATTTTCTTGATCCTTCAATAACGATGGTTATGATTGGATTATTTTTCAAATAAATTCTAATTTCCCTGGGAGGCCAGAAATCATTATGAATGTCATGTGCTTAAATTTTTATATAGATTTTGGGGTTAATTTTCTTGCAGAGGCCTATTGACCTATAGGCTAAAAGGTTTGAACTTGAAGCTCTGATACCATTTGTAATGTACTCTTGAGCCTATTCGGGAATTTAGCTGCTAGGCCCCCTTAAAACTTTATAATTAACTCAGCTACAGTTCAAATTTAACCGTAGTCCCTAGTACATTAATTATATGAAAACTATTATGGAGAAAACCACACTTCTAACAATATAGCAATATCAATAAAGAAATCTATAGGACATCATACTCTTTGCATACTTTACTCGAACCACGATGGAACCTTTAAATTCCTCATACAACCTATACATCAAATCCATCATTAAGCACCATTTATAAATTATCGAAGAAACTAGTCATGACATGCAACCCATAACATTCATTGATTAATCCCCACCAACATTAATTATCTTACGTCTAATACAGTTAGCCTGTCAATGCATTAAGTTCACAGCTCTATAAACATAGTCAACTTTTATACCACACGAAAAATGGCTAACGAGGCCCTTTGAGTGCACATGCAATAGATAATTGGAGAATCATGGACTATATAGTTACATAAATGCACGTATATCTCGTGCTCATTATCTACCATGTTAAACCAGAGACATTATATAACATTAAATACATACTTTGTTCTTTCTCTAACATAGTGATGATCAGATTTAGGTTCACTTGATATTTCACTCCTCCATACATGTCTATCTCATAAACAAAGTTAGCGCAGTAATCTTATCTATGCATAAGGATCCCATGCAGATTCTATCATGAGTAAGCAATCAAAATCCCATACCTTGCTCCTATTGCTACCTCTACTTTTGGCGGCAATAAAAGTCACATGCATAAGAATGAAATCAATTACATGCATCACCAACACATATCTAATGCAATACGAGTAAAGAACTAGATCTCCTTAGTGGATGCAAATCATCAAAATGCATAGATTAAATAAACTGTACCTCAAGCTCTTCAGTTTCAGACTTAGAACCAAAAATCATTTATCATGTATAGATATTATTCTCCTATACAAATATCACACATATAGCTAAACCAATATGTTGAAAGAATTGCAGTAATTTACAAGGTAAGGAATAACATACAGTACATTTCATTCATATGAAACCAACTAAAACATCAATTGGAGAGCAAAGCATCACCACCCAACCTTGAATCACCTTTGATTCCCCCCGAGCCGAGGTTCTTGCCATGGATCAACTGCCTCCAATTGATCTATGCAATGGGTATTTAACACCATCTTTCATGATATAGATTCCTTAAGTGGCATCTCGCTTTTCAGGTGAATTTTTCATCCAATTGCCTAGGCCGTTTTCGGAAAAGCTCACCTTTATCTCCCGCGAGGCATTCCTCATAAAAACTTACCTTTATCTCCCACAAAGCTTTTATTTTTTTCCTTTGATGGATATTTATCTCCAATCCATCAAAGCTTATCTATAATCACATCTATAAGCTTTATCATAAAATATTTATCCTATCCCATTCCTCAATGGGATTTGGCAAGAATCTTATCTCTTGGTGTCTCACTTTTCCAAGAGATTTATTTATTAATTTATTTAATACTATATTTGTTTTCCATATTACATATTACACCTAGCTTTCCTCAGCTTAGGTTACAATAGTATAACACATAAGGGAGGGGTGTTACAATTTAACATGTTAGGGTCAATCAATGATTAACCATGGTCAACAATGATTAACTCTGGAGATTATAACTCACGTTATTTTTCTTTGAAATATTGTTTAAAATATTGAATTTATAATTTAGGGTTTAATATTGGGGTGTTTAATGTTGGGTTTATAACATTAGGGTTTATAGTATTGGGTACAAAAATCTATTCAATTTCACAATGTGATAAACATCAACGCAATGTGACAAACATGTCACTATGTGACACACATGATCAAAATGTTACATTACATTAGAACTTATCTAATGTTGTAATGCGACATCAACGAATTTTCCAACCACATTTACTGATTTTGTTGACTATGCTTCAATGTGATTCATAGCCAATGCTCATAAAATTTGGCTAAACATAATTAGTTTTTAATATTTTTTATTACTATCAATAATCAAACATAGTTAATCACATTAGTCAAACATAGCCAAAAAAATTCAACCATTAGTCAAATAGAGTCAACTGTAATGGTCAATTAAGGTCTTCATGGTCAATCGTGATCAACTTAGATCAAGCATTGTCAACCATGCTCAACCAACACTAACCATGATTAATCATGGTCAACCATGACCAACCATTAATGGTTTAGGTTTATAATAATAATCTCTTGGTTTATAATCATAAAGTTTATAATTGTATTATTTTAGGCTTTAAAATTTGGTTTTATAATATTATGTGTTATAATATTGATGTAAAGGGTTGTAATATTAACCTTTGTGTCTATAATATTAATGCTATGGTTTATAATATTTATTTTAAGGTTTATAATATTTATCATAGAGATTATAATATTAATCTTAGGGTTTATTATGTTAAGGTTTATAATGTTCGATTAAGGTATAATATTTTTGTGTTGGAAGTCTATCCAACATCCAAGTGTCATAGGCATATTTACAATATGTCAAGTAGTGTGACAATAATTGAGACAATACATTACAATTTCTCTAATGTTCCATTATGACAATGAACAAATTAGTCCTTAAGATTATGGCTTATATTATTGGATTAAGGCTTTATAATCTTAATGTTTATAATCATATGGTTTATAATATCGATTCTTGGGGTTATAGCATTAATTCCTTTGGTTTGTAATAGTAATTTCTTGAGTTTATTGACCTCTTGTGTTTATAGTATTAATAGTCAGTTGGGTTTATTTATTTATTTTTGTAAGCTTGGTAGGACCTTTATTTTTATTATCTTGAAAAAAAAATTTGGTTACATCCATATAATAAATGGTTAGCTAGCCTCAACTTGCCTTGAGGGAAACTAGGTCTATTGGCCACCTAATAGTATGATAAGCCATCCAAAAATAGAATATAATAAGTCTATCGATCATTTCTAAAGAATTATGATTGTCCTTATGCTACCTAAGATCTAGATATCTATAATCATACGAAAAGTACTGAAAAGGTAGAATCTGTTGCTTACAATAACAATCAAAATAAGAGGCGATACACTAGACTACTCATCATCAACTAAGTCAATACGAGTATGATCCTTTTCACTTGACCCGGGAAGTGAAAATTGCAGATGTGTAGAATATGTTTTTCTATGCAGCTCAACGTGTAGGATATGTTGTTCTATGTAGCTCAAGCAACCATTTTGCTTCTATAGTTGGAATTTAGTTTGTTGAAAATTGTGACTGTAATTTGGGGATGTCTAAGAGTGTTAGATCCCTATATTACTAGTGTAACCCCTTATTGTTATTAGTATAACCCCCTTATTATATTGTTGTGCCCATGTAGTCCCCATATTGTTATTCTTGTGCCCCATAGAAGCCCATTATTGTTATTATTGTGCCCTTACATTATTATTGTTATGTTGGCTCTGATTATATTATGATCCCTTAAAATCCTATATAAAGAAAGGAGGTCTTGTCATTTGCATCATCCAAGAATTGTTCATTTGTGTAATGTAAAGGAGGTTTCCCCCTCGAAGAGGATTATTTCTAAGGCGTTCATCTATCTTTTCTATCCTTTTGTCAGCTGGTTTCATAACATTTGGTATCAGAGCTTTGATTCTAGCGTTTTGCTACTCCAAACAGGACATCGTGGCATTTTTGCTACAATTTTTTTCTTGCAAAGTTTCAGAAGCTAAAAACAAAACCCATTTGAGACAAAGTCGCACTGAACCTCTGGTCTAAATTTTAGATCCTGTATCACTATATTTTCAGAGATATAATCTGAGGAAGTTAGAGTATTTACAAACCCGTGAATTACATCCTAAATAGGTGACCTTGGAAAAATCGTCATAACTTTCAATATGAGCATCAAATTGAAATTTTGTAAGAAGTTTTAGAATGAGGACAGACTGTAGTTTTCTATATACCAGTTTCAGGTCCTAAGGTTGAAGAAGTTACACGTGGCACATTATACAAGTTCACTCTACTGAACTAGTCTATAATCAAGTCATTGTGGGAGATTTGACATAAAGCTTCCTTACAGAATCCAATCTTGATCACACTTTTGGGGTTAGAAATATGACTCAAAGGGCTACTACAAAAGGAAATTTTAGAACTTAGAAATATGAAATTATAGAGTTACAATTGTTTCAAGATCGAGCTCCTAAAATCAAGAAAAGGTGATATGAGGAAGTTTGATGGCAAGGATTTGATAAATTGGATACTACAGATGGAAAAATATTTTCATCTACATGTTGTACCACTATTACAAAAGGTATGTATTGCATCTAATTATTTAGAACTGAATCATTTTTTATGGTATAAAGGGTTTTTTTCTCGTAAACCACTTGTCACGTGGTCAATTTTCATAGAGGAAATGATAACACATTATGAGGATACAAAGAGAGACATGTTCTTTAGCCAATTGATAAATCTCAAGCAAAAGTGTTCAATGGCAGAGGACATTGAGGACTTTCAGAAATTGAATATAAGGGTAAATGATATTCCAGAGAAGCAAATGATTGATGTCTTCGTAGGTACTTTAAAGGATAACATTCAACATGAGGTTCATATTCGGGAACCCGATTCATTGAAGAAGGCATTTAGGTGGGAAAGAAAAATTGAAAGCGAAATTATGGAAACAAGGAATCCCACCACTCATGACTATAATTGTGGGATTTTTTCTTCTCCTAGCCTTCCACAAACTACAAGGTTTACACCAAAACAATTGGAAGAAAAAGGAGAAAAAGGGCTTTGTTACAATTGTGATAGCAAATGCACTAAAGGTCATAAGTGTGCTAAGAAGAAATTATTTTACATAGAGTATGAAGAGGAGGAAGAAAAGGATTAAAAAACATTAGAAGAAGAGGATATATGCCAGGACCCAACCCTAGAGAAAGAAGAAATGAATCCGACCATATCTTGTAAAGGATTGGCAAGAATTACCACTCCTCAAACTATCGAGATAGAAGGACATATCAAGAAGGAAAAGGTTCAAGAAGTGAAATATCACATCGAGAAAGAAGAAATGAATCCAACCATATCTTGTAATGCATTGGCAAACTATCAAGATAGAAGGACATATGAAGAAGAAAAATGTTCAAGAAGTGAAAGAGCACATTGAGCATTAAGAAATGAATCCGACCATATCTTGTAAAGAATTGGAAGAAATTACCACTCCTCAAAATCTCAAGATAGAAGGACATATCAAGAATAAAAAGATTTGGGTAGTGAAAGATCACATCAAGCATCAACAACAAGTTCTCCAAATTTTAAAGGATAATGCCCCTTTGGTGCAGAATCGAATGAAACAACAAGTAGATCAACATCGCAATGATTTTTTTTTTGATGTAGGTGATTGGGTATTTTTACAGCTACATCTCAAGCAACATGTTTATGAGAAGGAAATGTCGGTAATACTACATGCACTTAAGAATGGCAACCTTACCTGATGGGAAGACACTTCGAGGTAAAAATGAATCATGATAGTCTTAAATACTTTTTAGAACAAATATTATCTTTAGATGAACAGAAAAAAATGGGTCACAAATATGTTGGGTTATGACTTTGACATCATCTACAGAAAAGGGAAGAAATTTTTTGTTGCAGATGCACTCTCAAGAAAGGATGAGGATGTGGAAGCATTGTTTTGTGCTATTTCTATTATCCAACCAAATTGGATAACGAAACAAGGGATGAATGGAAGAAGGACGAAGAAGTGTGGCCACTCATTCAAAAGTTGCAGAAGATCCCAGTTCAAACAATATTGCCAGAACTTGACGAGGAAGGAATTTAAATCATATTTGAACCTAGAGTAGTCATAGAAACAAGAACCCAACAACTACAAAATCTATCAATTTCAGAGTATCTCATCAAGTGGAAGAACTTACCCACTGAAGATTTCACATAGGAGGACAATAATTTTATACAGAAGCATCAAGAACTACTCAAGAGTTGAGGAAAACACTTTTTGAACAAGAGGGGCATGTTAGGTCCCTATACTACTAGTGTAACCGCTTATTGTTATTACTACAACCCCCTTATTAGATTTGTGTTCCCCATAGAAGCTCATTATTGTTATTAATGTGCCCTTACATTATTATTGTTATGTCGGCTCTAATTATATTATGACCCCTTAGACTCCTATATATAGAAAAGAGGTCTTGTCCTTTGTATTATCCAAGAATTGTTCATTTGTGTAATGTAAAGGATGTTTCCCCCTCGAAGAGACTTATTTATAAGGCATTCATCTAACTCTTCTATCTTTTTGTGAGCTAGTTTCATAACAAAGAGGACGTGGTCAAGCCTAGAGGGATATGCTCCAAGGCTTTAACCAAGAGGTTGTTTATCATCCAATACAAATGAACAATCTATTTATACTAAGAATTTCATCCTTTAGAGTGCCCAGCATCACACTCTAATGTGTGTCATTCATCCAAGTCAATGCCTAGTAATTCATCTTTCTCATTTATCTCTGCTTCCCATTGTGCTATGAGCTAATGAATTGAGGCAAACCTCACATTCACTGTCAAGCACATATTCTGGTCTAGTGGGACAATTCCTTAATTCTTTTTGCATGTACTCTATTTAACATTTCTTTTTTATTAATAGAAAGTTGTTGATTTTTTCCTTGGGAAAAAAATTAATGTTATTTAGATAGAGTAAATTATAATAAATATTATTATGATTACACATTAATATCTTATAAAATACAACAATATTAAATTATAAATATATATATAATATATATATATATATATATATATATATATATATATATATATATATATATATATAAACGAGAATTTTTCTTTAAGATTCTCCTAAATTAGAATAGGGAAATGTTAAGGAAAATGGGTAGGGCCCTAAAACTTATAGTAAAAATGTTGAGAAATAATATATTAAGTGACTTAAAATGATAATTAGGAAGAGATAAAGTTCAAGGAATAAATATCTATATATTTATATATACATTTCCTTGTGCAAGGCTCTGAGCTGTCACTTTCCGGCCTTGTTTTTTAGCCAATGACCTAGAACTTGTAGTGACAAGAAAAATTATTTCACATCAAAATAATAATACAATATAAATATAAGAAGCTAGGTCTCGAGATAGCTAATCTATCTTGGACATACAATCTCTTAGTTGAGTGAATATCTCAAACACACACCAATCTAGGAAGCTAACTAGTTAGAGAGTATCTTTCAACCAACTAGGCCTCAACACTACAAACAGAACCACAACTAAGACATGTACGAATTATATTTAGCAAGTACCCCCCTTAATGACTACTTGTCTCGATCTTAATCAACAAAGTCTATATTTGGTCCTAGTGTTTATAAATAAGATAAAAAAAATATGCTGACATCCATATAAAGGAACAGCCATCTACCAGAATGCATGGTACCAACCACCGCAACTACCAGTCTACTAGGATGTCCTTCATGTATATGGTTCAACCAACTGTTATATCTGCATACATGTACCTATACCTGTAAGTCCTCCTCCATCAACCTATCTCTTATCCATCGTAAAGGTGTTGTTGGCAAGTTGGATTCCCGAGCTCTACTCTTGAACCTCCCAATCATGGATCTCCCATAGTCAATTACTGTACAACATCCCAAGCTATCACATAACCTCACTAGAAAACCACTCTCACGTCTTCAAAAAATGAGGGATCCTTCCCTAGATCCACAACTGGCTAACTAACTCGACATCTATCCATGTTAATCTTTTACCTACACTCGATTCATTTTATAAATAGATTTAGACCATTAAACCAATTTTCTGACCTCTCTCACATTATAGATTATAAACCAGAGTAACATTGAACATAATTAGAAACTTATGACAAACAAAAAATGGCCATACAATTATAGTTCCATCTCAATCAACATGTTTTTCTCGGAGATGAAAAATAGGATTAGAAACAGGGACGACATTAAAACTCCTTTGTTGTAAAGCATTCTCACCCTCCGAAAATGAAGCTTCACAAATATCCACACCCTATAATGACTAATAGAGGCTCTTGCACTATAATGCCTATATGATATTTAATGTTTGTGAAGACAGAGGATGGATTATTAAATTTGAATCAAAGGTTAATTTATTTTTTTTCCTTATGGCGATACAACGACATCATCGCTAAAATATTTTTGTAGAAAACCAATAAAATCAACAAAGAAATAAAGAGCATGAACTACTCATGGTTTATGAGGAAAAGTATACCATATCTTCAAGCTTCCAACTCCACTATTCTCATCTTCCAAATATTTCTCAAGCTTCCTTGATTCCTTCCCAAGAATAACCTATCTTTTACCTCACGGTCCCTATTTTTTCTTGAATGCTCCTCCTCCTTTTTAGAATTCATCTCATATGCTCTACTATAGGACACACCGGGGTCGACGCTTATGACCTTCGCCAATTGCTTTAATGATCTAGCGACCTTGCCTCCATCTCTATCATATGCTCTACTATAGGACACACCGGGGTCAACGCTTACGACCTTTTCCAAATGCTTCAATGATCTAGCAACCTTGTGTCCATCTCTATCAAGAACAACAACCTTCTTCTTGTACTGCCACATGCTTTCGAAGCATGATTCTAAGATCAATATGCAATGAAAGGTTCTTTCATCTACACCAACAAATATGCAACTAAGTTGTCTCCTATCCTATAGGTTTCAATCTCAATCATCATCAATTGGATCTGAGTCAGATATATTGTTTGCACTTAGTCTATGCGTTGACCTTTGTTGCCTTTGTCTATAATACCTACACTACGAATGTTGGTAGATCGACTTATATCAATGGGTGCTTCTCTTGATAGTTCTGAATCAACAAGGTAAACTTAGCATTCACTAGCCATGGAACTTGAATTTAGGGCATGACCATGAGCTTCCCCCATAATAGACTCTTACGGTTTTGTCACTACATTGTATTTTGTTGATGCCTATCACAACAGATTCTTAGGAACCCAAATGTATCTAAATAATGGACAAACACTGACAACAATACACTCTAAAAAAACACACGTCCCTTTTATTTCCCAAGGTCAATTCTGACACCAATTTAAACTTGCATAATTCACACAAAAAATCAATTCACATCAAAATAATAATACAATATAATATAAGAAGCTATGTCTCAAGATAGATAATCTATCTCGGACATACAATCTCTTAGTTGAGTGAATATTTCAACCACATACAAATCTAGGAAGCTAACTAGTTGAAAAAAATTGCTCAACCAACTAAGCCTCAACAAACTCCTAAATACTAAAAACAAACTTACAAGTAAATATTTTCTCGCTTAATAAACTTGATTAAAATTATATATATATAGGAATAGCAAGAAAGGTACAAAGATAATAACATTTTACTTTTCAATAATTTAATATTGGATTATCGATTAATTAAATGGTGAATTTACAGTTAGTTTACGAAAATGTGAAAACATAAAATTTGGATTTAGAAATCAAAATTATATATATTATATATATATATATATATATATATATATATATATATCCAAAATACTCTTATAATTTACTAATATATATATATACTAGCTTATCTCTAAAATACTATTATAATTTACAGTATATTTCCAAAATACTATTATCACTATTCCACATGGTGGCATGCCCTCATGATCTCACTCACTGACTTGGAAGAAATGGTCTCCAAAAGCACAAATTTTCCAGTCATACATTTGCAATTTCTCAGCACATTTTCAATATATTTTTTCAAACTCCTGTCCATTTCCCTAAACAAATTTTCTTTATACTTCGTTGTTTCAAAAACCCGTGATTGCATGTAACAACAGAAAGATATATATTGTTAGCGGAATCATTTTCAATATAATGTATACTCTCTGGGAACGTAATGCTAAGAAACCTCCTGCTAACAAAACACATTTTGATACTCCGGCGATATGGGAGGAACTTTGGCCATAAGCAATAACAACAGATATTTTACCTAAGTTGGTAACAACCCATTGGTCGAGAGACTGCAAAATCTAGGCCTCCTATCAAATGCAGTAATACGATCGGGTTTCCACGTATAAAGTTTCTTCGTTAATCTATTATTGCCAGCTGCAGCCCCACATATAACACTGATGTGATTCTGTTATATATGTACATATATAGGATTTTCCTCTCAAAGTTTCAGTTCAACTGATGTTATTAAAACAGCCGAATATTATTCTTAGTTTTTTACTATTATTGTCATGGTATCCATGCTTAAAAGTTAGAAGATCACCCTAAACATAGAAAAACTAAACGGTGAGCAATAATATTTTAAACTTGTCCACCATCTTATTGGTGTAGAAATCAATTTCTAGTTAGCGTAAAATATTAAAATAAAGACCGTTTATAATCAAATCTTTGAAGAATTTAAAATCGAAATAAATCATTCTATCATGCCAGGCTTTGATAAAACTAACATGGCAGGTTAATACTTGCCGAGAACTTGGGGAAACTGATAATGAATAATAAAAATTGATATAATTAAGTACATTTCCTAAAAATAAGTAGTTTATTTAAATCTGGTTGAAAGGAAGTTGATGTGATTAGTTATCAATCTTAGGCTAACAAAATCATATAAATTAAGGAATTGTTAAATTTGGATAGTGATTGATGCAAAAGTTACTTTGCATATCTTTTATATTTCAATAAACAAAAATATTTAGTAAGGGTTAATATTCACTATAATTAATATTTTTTTATATAAATTTAGTTAGAGTAAAAATGTAATCATGCACATTTACCAAAAATAATAAACATTAAAATTTATGCATGTCATTCCATAAAATTTAGGTAGGAAGATTATTAATAGTGTTGACTTTCCCATATCTTAAAATTAAACATTTGAATTAAAACAAAGATATTAGCATCTCGCTCGGTAAATAAAGATATTTTTTTCAATTAATAAATTGTTGTAGTGGCTACAACCACCCTCCAAAATGTTTCTTTAGTTTCGTTTTGGAGCCTCCCTACCAACCATCTTCAGCAGCATGTCTTGCACTATCAAGTACATGAGCTTTAGCGGTTCTCTAGCCAATTTCCAGTGTGTGCATGGTAGTTTATTTCACTCCCCTCACAGGCCGTTTCTCTGGACTTGGTCCCGATGTTGGCTGAGTAGCTTCCTCAAGAAATTGCATAATTCTAGAGAGGAACCGGTCTTCCCTCCAGAAATTGCACAATCTTGACTGACAGCTTGCTATGCTGAGAAACTCTTGAATCCTGTCAGTCAACCTTCCGAGTGAAACGCGTGCAATCTGACCTAACAGGACTACTCAGCCCAAAAATTGCGCAATTCTAGACAGCAGTTAGTTGCTCAGCCCAAAAATTGTGCAATCCATTTGGGTAGCTAGCTCAACTCCCTCCCAAAACTACGCAAATATCTCCCTCATGCAAGTAGGTTGTTACATGCACGGGGGTTTCAATGGGGGAGCAATATCATACCACGCGGGTTAATATTGGAGGATATATATTAAGAAAAACATGACATAATATATTGGAGATATATAGGGTTAAATGTTTCTTTATTTTGGCAAGTATAAAATATTGAGCTTAAAGTTAATGAAAAATTATAAAGGGGTTTTTTTATTGGGAAGGTGTATTGGGATCATATTGGTAGGGGGTTAAATAATGTGATTTTTAGAGGTATTTTCTAATTTTTAGTCAAGTTAAGGGTATTGTTTAATATGTCATGAATGCATGTGATATGTCAGAGGTTCATTAAGTGAAGTCCCCGTGGTTACATGTGCCCTCAGGTTGACCAGTTCCACCCAGGACCGAGAAAACTTGACTAGCATGCATGGGCTGTTTTTTCTTGAAATAGAAAAAGACAATATGAAAAAAGCATCCCTAGACTTTAAGGATCTATTTTTAGCAGCTCGAGGTTACATGCAAATATCATTTTAGAAACCTTCTTCCAAGTGTCGCTTTTTCCCAGATTTGTGGCATGTGCGTCATGAACCTCAAACTTATTTATTCAATGCTTCAGAGCTCACTTCTTCACATTGATCTTAGAATTCTGACATCCCATAGCACATCTAGGAGTCTTTGACACATCCATCTCAGTTATTTCCGGGTAAGTCCGCTTAACTTGTCTATTGTAACATTTACTTCACTTTTTGTGTTTTGGATTGTGTGAGTGTTGTATACTTGATTTCTAAGAATGCATGTTGTTGCTCGCATGCATATTAGCTTGTACTAGCATCGTTTCAGTTTTCGTTAGCTTCTCATTATTTCCACATGCATAACACTACTTTGCATGAAAGGTCATCGATTCACGACTCGCTTCACGCACAAGGATGTTGTTCCTTTTCTGAATCTTGCATTCACTCTTTGCATACATGATCATTCACTCCTACTTAGACTCAATATCGACATGCATTCAATTACTCATTTTCTTTCAGTTGCCCGTCAGCGGGTCTGGGCAACCTTAGCCCGAACTCTACCTCCATAAGGTAACATTGCACAATCATGAGAGGGAAGGCTTTGCCTTCCTCCTAGAAAATTCACATTTCTACCTAGTCACTGTCCTCCAGAATTGCATTGTGCAATTCTAAGAGGCAGTGACTACTGGCCCAGAAAATTGTGCAATGAAGCCACTGGACTAGTAACCCTTTCCAGCTGAAATTGCATATTTCACAATCCCAACATCTAGAAGGCCATTTTGGATTGTACATTGCACAATTCTAGCAGACAACTAGCCTCCCAGTAGTCTAGATTTCTTTTTGCACAATTCTGGTAGCTAATCTCCTGACCTCCTAGGTAAAATTATGTAATCCTTTCAAGTAAATCCCCAGGTATGTAACACATCATCGCTCAAGTTTTCTTTGCTTTTAGGTGACAAATTTCTTGCCATGCATGTCACCATGTCTCCATATCTAGTACATGTTTTTCCACCTTTGAGCAGTTCAGGGTCAATGGCATCCAACAGAGAACGATCAAAGGACACCAATGGAAGTGCAACTGGAGCAACAATCGAGTGAGTGTTTGTAAGTTTTCTGATCTATGAAGACACCAATTTGATTGTAGACAAGGACATCAAATTGAAATGGCAAGAGGTCAATGATGCATTTACAGGCACATTTGGGGAAGACCTTGAAGACGCCAAGTCTATGTGAACATTCACAAGTTCGGCTTGTACCGAATTGCATGCAGGTACCCTGTGTTCCCATGCACAAACATGATACATTAGATCGTCTCACACAATGATCCCGAGATGATGACATTGAGAAGTGTCACCAGGATGAATATTTCTACCTTTAGGGCACATGATTATGAATAGATGTACCATATGTCAAAGCCGGTGATCACCATATAGACACCTTTCAGCCTACCCAGCAGAAATGCCCTCTATGGATATATTGAAGAGCTAGGTGAAGGAGCCAGAAAAAATTAAGGATGACACCCAACCAGGTTTAGAAAAAGAAGATATTACGAAATGTGTATCAGTACTTGGTCATCTTTACATGTTGGTTGTATGGCCAAAAGAGCACAGAAACCTTCCTGTAGAGTTGGGTGATTGCGTTGGACAAATTGCCCACTAAAGGAAAAGCATGCAACTGGTCCATCATATTGTGTCACAGACTGAAGGAATAGGTAACAAGAGCTCAGTAGCTACTCAAAGGTCAACAAGTAGAAATGTACATGTTCACTTACATCTTGGATGCAATTTATGCCCGTCAGGATTTCTCGGGCTTGAAGTGGGGATGGACATTGATGGAAACATCTGTAAATACTTATTGTAAAATGTTGTCCAAAAGCAGCTTCAGAGGAGTCATCACAGAACTTTGAAATCATTTTTTCATCCTGGTGTACACGATGATATTTAAACACGATCCACCTTGCATGTCAAAGGTAGTAATGGAGGCACTGATTGATATAGCAGATTGGTATGCCTCACCATCCTAAACCTTCATACAAATGTACAATATGGAGAAGCCTTTGCATGTTTTATCAAATTTTTTCACGGAAAAGCTCGTCATGTAGGAAGTATCATATCACATCTCAAAAGGATTTTCAACTAGGCTGCACAGGAAGAATAAGGTACCTTGGCCCACTCTTCCATTGCGGATGGGGTTATAAGATATATAGAATTTCAAGCAGGCAAATGTCGAAGTAGATGAGATCAAGAAATATCCTTTCGATTCCCGAAGCTACAACCCATATGACCCGCATTGTTTTGTAAAAGATCATCGCGTGAGAGTAATGTTTTACTGAATCCATGGGGCTTGTCATTGGGCAGAGGAGGATCCATGGAGATATTGTTACAGCTTCTATAAGCCCAATGAACCAGTCAACGTCGTTATGGAATGGTTGGAAAAGCAATGTGAAGCAACATCCAGGAGAGCACCACCAGAAGTAGCAGAGGTAAACATACCTGTGCGCGATAAAGGTAAGAGGAATATTGTTGACAACATGGAAGAGGAACAAAGCTGCAAGTTTCAAGCAGACCCACTTGTGCAAAAAGAAACTTTGGCAATAGAGGTGAAGAGGAAACAACACGACAAGAGGAATTTGCAAAGGCAAAGAGAAAAACAGAGAATGGAGGAAATAGACAAGGAGTTGCATGAGTTGAAGGAGAAACTCCGGAAGGAATAGGAGTTACACATACAAGAGAAGGAAGCACAACAAGAACATATACAACAGGGGGTGCAACATGTATAGAAATATGAAAGTCACCCATACAGGTAGTCGACTCATACGAACAACTGGCACCAAGCAAACAGGGTGAGCAATCGCAATAACAAGACTTTTCTCAAGAGATCAAGCAACCACTTGAGCAAATGTATACAAATATGGAGCAAAAGGAGTTAGAGAAAGACATCAACCTCATGCATTACCACGAGGAGGTCGACTTCACCAGCTTCGAAAGCGGAGCATGTCCCAAGTGACCAAGGAGACATTAAGATCTTTGGAGACAATCTGAAAGGAGAGATGCACAGCATCTCATTCGACGAGTCACAACACAGAGTTGTGCAATCTCACAGAGTGTCTACTCTGGATGACAACACATCTCCTGTGCATTTTGAGGAATAAGTGATCATGTCTTACATGCACAAGCATCCAACAACATTCACTGATGCTACTAGAGCATCTGACGAAGCCACTAGCTCGATTGTTTGTTCCTTATAGCAGAGAACGAGCGAATGACTAACGGGTTACGAACGGCCAAGGAGGGAGGAGAAATGGTTATAGCATCCACCCAAGCAAAGATGAAGAAGGAAATATTAGATGAAGTACTATCCCTTGAGTTAATCATGCGGGCATTGTATTCCAAGTTTGGCACCATGCATAAGGTAGTTTTCCATATCAATGGTTGGTAGTAGCAATGTGTTAGGAGAGCACATACCTTTTCAAGCGTGCATACTGTTGTTGAATACATGCAAACATGGAAAATGAGATACAATGGAGCCCTATTACACTTTCCCATGATGATGAAACCCAGAGCATTCGAGCTAAAGGCGCGTATCAGGAGTCATATCCAGAACTATGAAGACCTACCAAAGCTCATCACTACTATACAGGCTTCCCATGCGTGGGTATTCAAGATTATGGATGTTGTTGTGCACACACACATGATCCCATCTATCGGGACACTCACCCAACAAAAGACAAAGGCACAGGTCTGACTATAGCTTGACATGTACTTTGACAATTTGATGCACATAGCCATGAGCGCAGACTTGGTGATTAGTGCCGACACCATGCATCAGTATGTCATTGGTCCGACCACACTCAAGACAATGATGTGCATGTTATCAGATGAGTTGGACAGAGCAGCTTGAGTAGTGTACCCGAATGTTATGGAGGCAAGAGTTCATTTCTAGAAAGATGTCACCATAGAGTACATGGACACCATCGTAGGCTACCAAGCTTGGCATCACTTCACCATTGTCGACCATCACAAGGATCTCGAAGAATTAGTCTTCCCACAGTTGTCTAAGTCATAGTGATGTCTTGCATGATTTGTTCAATCCTATTTTGTCTCACATGGGTACATGTGCAGATTGTATGTAATGTCTTTTCAAGTGAAAGTTCAAGTGTTGATAGTTGGATGTAACAGTCACAAAGTAGATGAAGAGTCACGAGGATAAGTGAACACACACAAAGGGGAATGTCAAGGGCCACCCCATCTTTTGTTATATATAGGCTTCTCAATTATGCAGAGCTAGTATATCTCTTTGGAGGAGCAGGAGAGAATAACTATAACATTCCATTGTTCGAACTAGTGGTGGCCATGCTTGTATTGTATGACTGGAAATTTCACTTCTTAATATAACAAAGCTAGCATGTTCTGTGTATATCTCATATTGTATTTCAACTATCTTGTTTACTCTAAATGATATATGTATATGTTTTCTCACGCATGAGTGTGTATTTGTTTTTTGTATATGTATGTATGAATCTTACTGAAATATGTTGTTGGTTTAACCATCACTTTGGATTGCTAGCTTACTTGCCTTCTGTGTTGTGATGCATCTTTTCTTCTGTGTTCCATTCTTAACTCTATGCTTTCATAGGTTTCCAAGGGGCACACTCACCTCACCCTCTGTGTGTTAGAATCACTCATGCATGTTCCTTAACTTGCCACATATGCCACACCCTTGCTACAAATAGGGACATCTTACTTGCCTTTGTGCGAAACCGCAATCAAGGTGATACCGTACTACCCACTGTTGGGACTCCTACACCAAATAGTTTGAGGTCTACTTGGGACTTTTTACTAGAGAGATCCCTTACATGTTGGTAGGTTTGGCACCATCAACATTTTTGGCGCTAGAAGGAGGGTTAGATAACAAGTGGTGTCCTGTCATCCTGTTTTGAACCTTTGCACATCTATCTTGGATTCTATTACACTTACCCCTCCATGATGTTTTTCACATGCCAAACCTCTCCACATCACGAGGGAGTTTTTGATCTCTTGTCTAAATTCCATATGATCATGAAGATGAAGTAGCCTGGCCTGGCTACTTAGAGTATTTCTATGCATTCCTTGAGAATGCAAATATGTTCTATGCAGAAGTGGTTAGTCTACTTCTTGCATACTCACTTCACGAATCCCCACAATAGTGATGCTCCACCCTACTAGCTGACAACGTGCACTCATTTGAGTAGTTCTGTGATCTCATCGAATATACTTTCCATCATTTTGATCTAGAACCTCTTGACCAAAAATTTTTACAACAACAGAAGGCCCCGCATGAATCGCCTATGGATTTATGGCAGCGCTTCTGCGTTTTGTAGTTTGAAGCACCAAAAAGATAGATGAAATTTCCATATCTTTGGGATAGATCCAAATACCATCTTAATAAACCAGTACATCCCAAGAAGGAGTTTGAGCCCAAGCCTTGATCAGTATACTTTAGTGATAGAGCTGCGTAATTACAGACAGACAGAGTCACTGTCACAAGTGATTGTCCACCATCCCCTGATCAAACATCTCTACCACTGAAGAGTGATGTAGAGAATAGGAACACACATCTGTTCAATTGTCACATCCTCTCAACGCCACTTCACTTAATTTTCGTGCAAATTTGGTGGTCAATCCATTGTGTTATCACGTTCATTTTATACCTCAACCTCTGTGTTCATACTCGGATGATCCTCCCGATGATATTGTCCTATGTTATTCCATTCTAGACTCTACACTTGTTGTGAATGAGGATCAAGTGATTGACGAAGTTGGTGTTCGACAACCAACATGCGGTGTCATTCGTAAAGAGTATGACTGAGAGTTTGAGCATCAACACTCGATGAAGGATGACTCCATTCTGTCTGAGCCTCCTCCATTTTTTCCTGATATCTTTGGTGAACCTGCCATACATGATTTCACATGTGTATCTCCATCTACGGATACACCCATTATTTATCATTTGCAGGACACACCGAATGCCAATCCATCATCTGGCAACGGAGAGGATAAATTATTCATTGAAAATCCACTTGACTTTTCATCTGCTTTTTCCAGAAACACAAAGGGTGAATTTGTCCACTTCTAATCTACTCCACTTTTAGATTCATTAGATAATGAGGATAGTGATGAAACCATTGATTTTTATGATCTTAGCTAATGTGATCTATTTACTCTCATATTCTATCACGATGATGATTCTATCACAGTTGATTTTTAGAAGCCACTTGTTTATGATGATCTATTTGTTGACGAAGTCGAAAACCACGAGACTGTTGAGGCACTTCAGCCTAAGCTGGTGGATATGTCAGGCCCTCCCTGTCCTGAGGTTGGTTTCACTTTCGATTAGGAAATTGTTGAAACAACCAAGCCTCCTCATCACTCATCTGTATGCATTGAAGATTGATATCACACACAGATCATTCTTACTCCACTTGAACTACAAGATCCCATGGCTCATGCAATGGAGGAATATTACATAGCAAGCACATGTGCACAATGCAAGTTGTCTTTGCTTCTTTCATTTTCTTTCATGTCATAGTCAAGAGTATGCATATGCTCCACAACTGCAAGTAGTATCACACAGTAACATGAAAAGTCCACAAATTGCATGTCATGCACTTACACTCACTTATGTTTTGGGAACACATTTAAACCTCGAGTGTGTTTGTCTTCATTGTTATATAATTCATGTTTGTTGGTTCAAACAATTGTGCTACTCACGAACCATGCATTCACCAACATGGGTCAACCAATGTGCCAGTGGTTGCACTGGAAGTATCACTTCACGTGATCAGGCCCATGCATCATTAGCTTAGGAGTAGGAGTAGTGTTTGCTTTCCATTTGTTTGCTTGCATGCTTGTCTGCTTACTTTATTTAAATGTTTGTTTGTCTGCTTTCTTGTTTTCTTACTATCTTTTCTCTCACATCTACTTTTGATTTATTTTTTGTTGTTTGTTTTCTTATTACATTCGTAGGTTAGTTTCACATGAGATCGTGTGCAACTCTTGAAACAAGCTGGGTAAAGTACAAGAGGACTTGTGCAATTATCAATATTTGATTATCTATCGTCATGCCTATGTATGAAGAACTTGTTATCTTCAATCCATGATACGTCAATGGAAAATACATACTGTTCGAAATGAACCTTGGTGAAAACACAATGCTTGCGCACTAACTCATGTCACCTACTGTAGTCATTGGTTTTTGGGTTAACCCTTGTTAGCTCAATCAAGTAGAGTAAGGTGAGGGGGGAAACCTTAACAAGCACTTCAGAGGTAGATATAAACTACTTTTATGAAGGAACAACCTCTTATGCTCTCAATAAGTCGTGATCCCTCTTCCGCCTTTGAAACGAATAAGTGTTATGCACAATTATGAAAATGAAAAAAAAAATTAAAAAGTAAAAGATTTCAAAAAAATTAAAAATGAATAAGGCAAAAGAAGAGAAAGGCTTCCTATGCAGACAGGTGATGCAAGTAACTCTACTGGGGTACTCACTAGGCTCACTGTCAGCAGAGCCATGCTTTTGTTCATGCATGACTCCACCGGGGTACTGTCCAGTCTTGCTGGCAGATGAGCAACATCAGAGATGAAACTAAGAATTTGACAACCATACTTCTTATGCACCAATATACCCCTCATCCCCAATTGAAACAACTTTTTTGGCTTGGCTTGGAATGTGTGTTGACCGACCAAGGTCTTGGTAGATGCTACATCTTACAATCAAGCAAGTGTGGAAACCAAGATGAACAAAGAACTAAACAATACTTTTGAAGTTGTTATCCTTGCTTTTCATGAACTAGGTCCATTCAAAGAGCTAGAGTTCTACTAGTGTGTTGCCAAGTGTTGTAGCGGCTACAACCACCCTCCAAAATTTTGCCTTAGATTCTTTTTGGAGCCTCCCTACCAACCATCGTCAATAGCATGTGTTGCACTGTCAAGTACATGAGCTTCAATGGTTCTCTAGAAGATTGCTAGCTTGTGCATGGTAACTTGTTTCACTCACCTCATAGGCCTCTTCTCCAGACTTGGTCCACCTGTTGGCTCAGTAGCTCCCTCAAGGAATTATGCAATTCTGGAGGGGAACTAGTCTTCCCTCCAAAAATTGTGTAATCCTAATTGGCAACCTACTGGGCTCAGAAACTGTGAACTCCTGCCAGTGAACCTTCCTAGTTAAAGCTATGCAATCTGACCCAGTAGGAGTGCTCAACCCATAAATTGCACAATTATGGGCAGCAGTCAACTGCTCAGCCAAAAAAATGTGCAATTCCTTTGGCCATCCAGCCCAGCTCCCTCCTAGAACTACACAAATTTATCCCTCATCCAAGAATGTTGTTACATGTGTCCTCAGGTTGACTGGTTCCAGCTAGGACCGAAAAAAATTAACATGCATGCATGGGATGATTTTTCCAAAAATAGAAAAAATCAACATGCAAAAAGCATCCCTAGATTTTAGGGATCTAGTTTTAGTAGCTCGAGGTTACATGCAAAGATAATTTTAGAAACCTTCCTCCAAGCATCACCTTTTCCTAAATTTGTGGCATCCATGTCATGAGGCTCAAAATTATTTATTCGACACTTAAGAGCTCACTTGTTCACATCGATATTAGATCTCTAACATCCCATAGCACATCCAGCAGTCTTCGACACATCCAACTCAACTATTTCTGGGTAAGTCTTCTTAACTTGTATTTTTGAGCATTTCTATTACTTTTTGTCTTATAGCTTGTGTGAGTGTCGTTTGCTTGCTTTTTGTGAACGTTTGTTGTCATTTGCACGCATATTAGCTTGTAATAACACCATTTCAATTTTTGTTAGCATCTCACTACTGCTGCATGCATGACACTATTTTTCATGAACAATCACTGGTTCGGTGACTCGCTTCACACACATGCATCTTGTTTCGTTTTCTAAATCTTGTATTCATTGTTTGCATGCATGATCATTCACTCCTTCTTACACTCAATATTTTCATGCACTCACTTCTTCATTTGCTTTTAGTTTCCCTTCGACAGGTCTAGACAACCTTGGCTCGAACTCTACCTCACCAAGACAGCATTGCGCTATAATTATTACACACTAACATCCATAATTTCTCACTTCTAGTTGAATTTGTACTTCTATTTTGGTGAGTTTTGCAAACTCTCTCTTTCATGCACCTTGTCTTTTGCAAGTATCGTTTTGATGTTCTCGGTTGTGTCTTTATCTTTCTTTCACTTTAATTAGTGTCATTTTCATGTTATCTTTGCTCTAGCATGTGTTTCTTTCATTATTGTTTACATACGCAAGTATCATTCTCACTTTAGCACTTGTCATCTTATAGCATGTTAAGTGTCACATAAGGTACATAAGCTTGTTTAGGTAGTTTCAAGAGATCCTCCTTCTGTAAATTAGTATATCTTAACACGTAAGCCTTTGTCGAACTCATTTCCAAAGTTTTACACATTATCGCACAAGTGTCTTCATGGTCATTGAAAAGTGTATATTTATTGTCACACTTGTCGTAAGTTGACGTAAAGGCTATTGCATTGAGGGAATTATTTTGTTAATGTGTTCCATATGCTTCAAGTGCATGAGTCACAGTCAAGTCCTATCCCTATTCACATCAGTTTCTCTAATCCCACACTTAGCCAAATTTCAAAAAATTCCCAACAAATTAGCCTCTCCCGACCTTCCTAAACTGTGCATTGTGCAGTCCCAACCTTCATGATGCACTCTTTCCTCTTGACACTACACAATGCACAATCCCTTCTTTCTAGGACCGCACACTGCATAGTTTTGGTTCTCAAGCCCGAACCTTAGCCTCCAAAATTGTATAATTTAGCCCTCCCTTCTTATCCCAACTATGTATTGTGTAGTCTCTAAGCTTAAGCCCAAACCATGAGCTCTATAACTATGTAATCATCATGTTTTATTTTACTTGCAAAACTATGTAGTTAATAGAAATATTGCAAAACCCTATAACCTAATCCAATCAGCCTCAAAACTATGCAATCTACCTACACAGTCCATCTTGAACTGTGCATTGTGTAGTCGCAAGGCTCAAGCCTCAGACCTAGGATCTTGATCTACACAGCCAGTAGGGAGCCTCTATCTTCAAGAACTATGTAATGCAAAAAATTAGTGTTGAAGCCCTCATCCTAGCTCCCTAAGCTCCCAAACTATGGAATAATTTTTCTAGGTCCAAGCCTCAACTACGCATTGCGCAGTCTCAAGTCTCAATCTTGACCATTGACTTCCTTCGTTGCGCAATTGTGCAGTCACTAAGTGTATCCCTCGGCCTACCACCTGGTTCTAGCTCAGTAAATGGATCATCATACAACATCTTAGACTAAGGGTTGATCAGACTGATGTCATCTTGTCATGAGTGGATTTCTGATGTAGGAAGTCTATTATGCTATGGAAATATTATGAAGAAGGATATAGAGAAGGAAGACATGCTTGAATACACCTAGGGGCTGAGGAGATAATATGATCATCATACAGGAAGATGAAGGAACACTAAATTATAACAGAAGACCAAGGATTAGGACTGCATGAATACTCCATCTAATTCAAAACCCTTTGGAGGGTAGATATGAAAAACAAAGAATATCTCTCATGAATACTAAGCATTAGATACATATCTTGTTAAAGAAGAAAGAAATAACTAGAAATGAGGACATCTTAGCACTTCCACATCATCATGAAATCTATGTCATCACTATCATGTCATGTGCTATCATGAGTCATCATGTGCCACATCATTTATGGATTATGTAATTCTATATTTAAAAACATAATGTGAAGTGGAACTCGAAGAGTCATCTATGTAATGTGAAGAGTAATGTGGAAAGTCGAAAGGTCATGAGAAGTCAAACAATCATGAGGGTAGTCCAAGAGTGACAAGGGAGGTGAAGGATCACCCCATATGTTATATATAAACCCTCATTGTTCATGCAAAGTAATTTTCACCTTGAATCCTCCTACAAGGCATTAGAGAGACAAGCTAGTTATTTTGGGGAGTAAGGAGTGTCTCCCACGCTCCACTGTTGGAGCTAGTGGTGTTTCTTGTATACACGTGTCTTGGAAATTTTACTTAATATTTGAAGTATGATGGCCAACATGTCCTTCTTGCATGGATTATGAATATTTGTAGGATTGTTTTGTGAATGTTTGTAATTCATGTTCGTTTTCCACCTATGTTAAAGTAGTTGAACTATTTTAGTTATTTTAGTGCTTATCTTATTAGGACTGTGTTGTAACAATTGTGATGATTGTCTTATCTTTGTGGACTATTCTGTTGGATGTTAGACAAATATTTCTTATGGTTGCAATGACCATCGTATCTTTGTGTAGTTTTCCATTGTTTGTGAGAGGCATATTTTATGTGTGTGTGTGTCTCTAATAAGATGGTATTATTTCCTCTATCCTAGAGGTTCACCTTCCTTTCCCTCCACATTATAATAATCTTGGCACACATACGATGGAACACTCACCAAGCATACTCACTTGTTGATCCAAGATTACCTGTGCATCATTCTCTTTTTTCAATGTTTATAGCGAAGCCAAAACTAGAAAAATATATGTTAGTTGGGTTGATAATTTGGATGGGGCTCCTATTCCAAACAATGTGAGGCCTAATTGGGACTTCATATCAAGGAGAACCCCTTGGTTAACAAATTTCCAGCACCGTCAAAACTAGGCCAAAATCCTAATGAACTAGGAAACATGTCCTTGTTACACTTAATATTTTTAAAACCCCCTCTTATCGAGGAAGGTGTTTCACACCACTCACATCGTGTCTATGAAATATACATGCTTTCCCCTTGGTAATGACTTTGTGAGAATATTTGCAACCTTTTCATCAATGGATATATATTAAAGCCCCACTATTCCTCTCTAAATATAATCCCCGATGAAGTGCTACTCGATATCTATGTGCTTTGACCAGCCATGAAATATTGGATTCTCTGTGAGTTTTATGCAACCATGACTATTACAGTATACCATATTCGGTCTCAGATTATGAACAAATAAGTCACATGTTGGGTCCCTCTAGTACTAGTGATTACCCCATTACTATTGTAGTTGCATCCCTTATTAATATTGTTGTGCCCCTATTGTCCCCATATTGTTATTACTGTGCCCCATAGAATCCATCTATTGTTATTTTTGTGGCTTTATATTATTATGTTAGGTCGGCTGGGTTATATTGTGACTCCTTAAACTCCTATATATAGAAAGGAAGTATTTTCATTTGAATCGTCCAAGAATTGTTCATTTATGTAATGTAAAAGAGGTTGCCCCCTCGAAGAGGCTGAATTTTAAGGCATTGATCTATCTTTTTTATATTTTTCTTGAACTGGTTTCATAACATTTGGTATCAAAGCTTTGGATTCTAGGGTTTTGCTGCTCCAAACAGGTCATTGTGGTATTTTCGATATAAATTTTTCCACGACGTTTCAAAAGCTAAAAAAGTCCCATTTGAGAAGACATCGCGTTGAAGCTCAGGTCTAAATTTCAAAGCTTTTCGTGCTATAATTTCAGAGATATGATTTGAGGAAGTTGGTCTTTTGTAGACTCCTGAATTACATTCCAAACAGGTGACCTCGATAATATCATCATATCTTTCGCTCTGAGCATGAGATTGAAATTTTGTAAGAAGGTATAGAAAGAGGATGGACTGTAGTTTCTTTTATATATTTTTTAGAGCCAAAGGTCGAAACAGTGACTCGTGGTATGTCATACAAGTTCGCTCTACTGAACTAGTCTATAATCAGGTCACTGTGGGAGATTTCGCATAACTCTTCCTTGGAGAATCCAATTTGGATCAGACTAGTGGCATTGGAAAGAGGACAGAGAGGACTACTATAGGTCACAATTTTAGAACTGGATGATTTGAATGGATAGAGATACATCAGAGGCAATATCAAGCTCCTACAAAGTGAAAAAAGGTGGGTAGATTCTTTTAAACTTTTGCTTAAGATTGGTTTGAAATTTATGTTGAAGGAATTCAAAGGGCATAGTAGAGCATTATTATCGGTAACTGATGCCCTGAGGAAATAAAATGCAAACACCTAGTAAGGAAACGAAAATCTGTAGCATGAATCATGAAGAAGAGGAAGAAATGCTACATGATATATCAAAATTACAAGAACAAGTGCAACAAATGTCACTCTCACAAAATCTAATAGAAGCTAAGATAAAGGGCGTGGAAACTAATATGGATGATTGGAAGATAGATTTGAAGATGGATTTGAAGAGAGACATGGCAGATTCAAAGACATATTTGACAAATTTTCTACAAGAAATACTTACTAATGGTGAAAAGGTAGTAAAGGAAATTCATGATGCGAACAAAAGAAATGTTAACCATGATATCATAGACTATAATGTGGGATAGAAGACCCACCATATTCCAAAAATCGATATGAGGATGTTTGATGGCAAGGATCCCGCAACATGGATATTACAGATGGAGCAATTTTTTGATCTCAATAATGTGCAAAACACACAAAAGGTACGTATTGCAACTTTATATTTGGAACCAAATCAGTTTGTATGGTATCAATGGCTTTGCTCTCGTAAACAATTTATCACTTGGGCCATTTTTACGGAAGAATTGATAGCACATTATGAGGATACAAAAAGCAACACTTTTTTTAGCCAATTGATAAGTCTCAAACAAAAGGGTTCAATAATGGAGGACATTGAGGAGTTCCAAAAATTGAACATAAGGGTAAAAGATATTCCAGAGGAGCATAGGATTGATGTGTTCATAGGGTCTTTAAAGGATAATATCCAACATGATGTTCGCCTTTGGGACCTGATTCATTAGAGAGGCATTCAGGTTAGCAAGAAAAATGGAAAGCAAAATTATGGCAACCAAGAAGCATACCACTCACACTATAAAGATGGAAGTGTTGTTGCCCCTAGTCTTCCACAACCTATAAGGTTGACACCACAACAATTGGAAGAAAAAAGAGCAAAAGGGCTTTGTTACATTTGTGATAGCAAATACACTAAAGTTCATAAGTGTGATGAGAAGAAATTATTCTACATAGATTGTGAAGAGGAAGAAGAAAAGAAGCAAGAAGGGTCAAAAGAAGAGGACATACTCCAAGAACAAAGCCTAGATAAAGAATAAATGAATCCAACCATATCTTGTAATGCATTGGTGGGAATTACCACTCCTCAAACCATCAAGATAGAAGGACAAATCAAGAAGAATAGGGTAATAGTTTTGATTGATCCAGGAAGTACCCACAATTTTATTCATTGTAAGGTAGAAAAAAATTGAATTGCTTTTTATATCTAGCACCACAGTGTCAAGTGATGGTTGCAAATGGAGGAACAATAAATTTCTCTGGAAAGTGCCATAATATCAAGTTATCAATGGGAGAATATGTATTGACCATTCCAATGGGAGGTGTTGATGTTGTACTAGGAGTCCAATGGCTACAACCCTTGGGTACAATAGCTTTTAATTTTCAAGAACTTTTCATGAAATTTTATATGGAAGGAAAGGAAGTTGAATTAAGGGGTATTGTAGGGAAATCGGGAAACATAATCAGCTCTAATGGTATGACAAAGCTTCTAAAAAAGGAACAAAGAGGTGTAATTGCACAATTATGTTCACTAGATGTTTTGATCCGGACTTAAACAAGAACGCAACAAAATACAGAGATAACCATATGTAGAAAGATGCAGCGGAAATAATATTTCATTTCATTAATGGAAAATACTGAAATATGCTTACAACCAGAAATGGAAATAAACCAGCTAGGGCAATGGTAGCTTATCTCTGAGAAGAGATGTGGTCGCTACATGCCTCTGAACTGTTCTAAACTATGTTACAATGAGGCTCGAAGGCCTATTTATTATTGAGAAACAATGGAAAACCCTTCACATCCCAAAACCTAACCTTAGAAGATGAAATGCCAAATTGTGGGCCCTGTTTTGGGGTGAGTTGGATAGCCAACTTCCTGGGGTCACGAATTGGTCATATTATCTCTGTTTGATGCACATGATATCTCGTTGGAGAAATCTCTCCAAGGACTATGATGGAAAAGGTGATTTTTCGACAAATAAATCGTTGGCGGTAGATTTTCCAAAAAATGTCGTTTAGGGCCTAAAAATGGCTCTGGATGCTAAGAACCCTAAAAAATGCTAAAAATAGTAGACTATGCTATAATTAAGGAAAATGAAAAACTAAAAGAAATAGTTGTGGGGGTCCAAATGGGATAGGTGGGTGGCCACCAACATCCACCTGGATCATGTTTCCACATTGGAATCATCTATTTCTCTAGATCTCCAAAAAGTCTTGGACAATCATTCCAAGGTATTTGAGACTCCCAAAGGTCTCCCACCTATGCGTGATCATGATCATGCTATTCATCTGATTCGAGGAAGTGTTCCTCCAAACATCAGGCCATACAAATATCATTATGTCCAAAAGAGTGAAATTGAATATATGGTTGCAGAAATGCTAAAGGTTGGTATATTTCAACCGAGTCAAAGTTCTTTCTCTGCTCCAGTAGTATTGGTGCATAAGAAGGATCGATGATGGCGCATGTGTCCAGATTATAGGGAGCTCAACAAGCTCACTATTAAAGATAAGTTTCCCATTACTGTCATTGATGAATTACTAGATGAATTGCATGGATCAATTTACTTCACCAAGTTCGATCTTCGTTCAGGATATCATCAAATCAGAATGAAGATTGAAGACATTCAGAAAACAACGTTTAGAACTCATGAGGGTCATTATGAATTTTTGGTCATGCCTTTTGGTCTTACCAATGCACCTTCTACATTTCAAGGTCTGATGAATTCCATTTGAAGCCCTTCCTTAGAAAATGTGTGTTAGTATTTTTTGATGATATACTAATCTACAGCAAGTCTTGGAAGGATCATGCTGAACATGTTGACAGGGTGCTACAACTATTGGAGGTGAAACAATTATATGAAAACAGATCCAAATGTTTCTTTGGAGTACAAGAGATGGAATATCTTGGTCATATTGTATCTCATGAATGAGTTAAGGTAGACCCTAGCAAAATTAAAGCCATTAAGGAATGGAACATCCCCACATCCATAAAGCATTTGCGAGGATTTCTCGGGTTGACAGGGTATTATCACAAATTTGTTAAGAATTATGGGAGAATAGAAACACCACTAACAACATTATTAAAGAAAGATGCATTTTCATGGACTCCACAAGCAATAAAGGCCTTCAAACATCTTAAAGAGGCAATGTGCCAAGCACCGGTCTTAGCTACACTGGACTTCACAAAAACCTTTATTGTGGAATGTGATGCTTCAGGAAATGGAATTGGTGATGTTTTAATGCAAGATGAAAGACCCATTGCTTTTGAAGGTTGTCCAATCAAAGGAAAGCTTTTACACAAAGCTATTTATGAGAAGGAAATGTTGGCAATACTCCATGCACTTAAGAAATGGCGGCCCTACCTAATGGGAAGACACTTCAAGGTAAAAACGGATCATGATAGCCTTAAATACTTTTTAGAACAAAGATTATCCTCTAAAGAGCAACAAAAGTGGGTCACAAAGATGTAGGGTTATGACTTTGAAATCATCTACAAAAAAGGGAAGCAAAATGTGGTGACAGACGCACTCTCAAGAAAGGATGAGGATGTGGAAGCTTTTTTGTGCGCCATTTCTATTATCCAACTAGATTGGATAAACGAAGCAAGGGAGGAATGGAAGAATGACAAAGAAGTTTGGGCACTTATTCGAAAATTACAACAGGATTCCAGTACGTCTGAGACATTTAGCTGGAAAAGTGATTTGTTATGGTACAAAGATCACTTATACCTCTGTAAGAATTCCCAGCTAAAACAAAAGGTTCTTATGGAATTTCACACTTCTCCCTTAGGAGGGCACTCAGGATTTTTAAAAACTTACCACAGGGTTAAGAAGGATCTTTTGTGGGATGGACTTAAATCAGATATTCAAAATTTTGTGGCGGAATGCTTGGTTTTCCAACAAAATAAAGTTGAAAAAATTAAGACACCAGGTCTATTACAACCTTTATCCATTCCAAGCCAACGTTGGGAGGAGGTTTCAATGGATTTTATCACAGGTTTACCCAGGTCTGAGGGAAAGAGTGTCATCATGCTGGTAGTTGATAGACTTACCAAGTATGCACACTTTTGTGCATTATCACATCCATTTAAAGCCAGTACGGTTTCTACTGCATTTATGGAAACAATTCAAAAGCTACACGGAAACCCAAAGATTATTGTAAGTGATAGTGATCCCATTTTCACTAGAAATTTTTGGATATAATTATTTTCTTGTTTTGGTACTTAGTTAGCTCATAGCACATCTTATCATCCTCAATCTGATGGGCAAACAGAGATAGTAAACAAATGTTTGGAAGGATATATTCGTTGTTTTGTATCTAATAAATAGACACAATGGGTCAAATGGTTGCCTCTGGCTGAATGGTGGTATAACACTTCCTTCCATACAAGAACAAAAATGACACCATTTATGGAACTTTTTGGATATTAGCACCTATCCATCACATCATATTTAAGAGAAAATTCTAAGGTTCAAGCAATAGAACATCACATAGAACATCAACACCAAGTCCTCCAAATCTTAAAGGATAACCTTGTGTTGGCACATAATAGAATGAAACAATAGGCAAATCAACATCGCAGTGAAAGAAGTTTTGATGTAGGTGATTGGGTATTTCTATGGCTACAACCATATAAGCAAATGCCTCTCAAGCAAGATAAGAAGGATAATAAATTATCACCAAAGTATTATGGTCCGTACAAGGTGTTGCAAAAGATTGGTACTATGGCATACAAATTGGAGCTTCTTGCAGCTTCTCGATTACACCCAGTTTTCCATGTTTCATGTTTAAATAAGGTTATAGGTGACAAGCTCCCACTTCGAACAATATTTCCAGAACTTGACAAGGAAGGAAAATTATATTGGAACCAGAAGTAGTCACATAAACAAGAAATCAACACCTACAAAATCGATCAATTTTAGAGTATCTTATCAAGTGGAATAACTTATCCACTAAAGATTCCACGTGGGAGGATGAAAATTTTATGCAGAAGCATCCAAAACTACTCAAGCGTTGAGGACGACACTTTTTTGAAGGAGAGGGGCATGTTGGGTCCCTATAATACTAGTGATTATCCCATTACTATTGTAGTTGCATCCCTTATTAATATTGTTGTGCCCCTATTGTCCCCCATATTGTTATTATGTGCTTGCCCATAGAATCCCTCTATTGTTATTTTTGTGGCTTTATATTATTATTGTTAGGTCAGCTGGGTTATATTGTGATTCCTTAGACTCCTATATATAGAAAGGAGGTTTTGTCATTTGAATCATCCAATAATTGTTCATTTATGTAATATAAAGGAGGTTCCCCCCTCGAAGAGGCTAAATTTTAAGGTGTTGATCTATCTTTTGTATCTTTTTCTTGAGCTGGTTTCATAACATCACATATCATATTTTGAAGAATATTAGCCTCATAGCCTGGTAGCCTCATCTACTGATATGGGAAAATCTTCCATTAGATCCTCTTCTCTTGATGAGGTATCCCCTCTAATAGCCTGTGGTGAACCTGTACTCCGAGATCATGTGCTTGGCGATAGTGGACCCTGTGAACCTGTCACCCTAGAAGTAGGTTATCGTCCCGACCTTGGTGTACCCAATGAAGATCTTGATACCTATGGTGTAACTCCTTGATGATGAGCCTGCTTTTCTACTCAATCAACCTCAAAAGACCCTCTCCTTCGCAAATCTCACATCCCATCTGAAGACAACTTTACTTTCTGTAGGAATGTATATATGATAGGGCCTTTCAGTCTTATTATAAGCCACAAATACATCCTTCTCTACAATGGGTTATATCTTCATCCTCTTCTCCTTTGATATGTGTGAATATGTAAGGCACACAAAAATCTTGATGTGCTTAATCACAAGATTCTTCTTAGAAAAATCCTCCTCAAGAGTCTTACTCCCTAGGAATCTATGTGATCTCTTGTTCTATATATACATTGCACTGTTACATGCCTTGATCGATAAAAATAAAGGTAGCCTTTGATCATGCAACATATCTCTAGCTGCACCCACTATGGCACAATTATTCCTTTGTGCCACCCCATTCAGTTGGGGATTATAAGGTACTATGTAATTCCTCCTCGTGCTTGCACTCTGACAAAATTCCTTCATCTCCTTGGAGCTATACGCGCCTCAATTTTTTGATCTCAACACCTTGCTCTTCTTCCCCATATGATTCTCCACAAGAAACTAAAACTCTTGGAATCTCTTGAAGTCCTCATTATTAGTCTTCATAAATAAAATCCAAGTCTGACTAGAATAGCCATGAATAAAAGTCACATAGTAATAATGTTTTCTCAATGATACATGAGACATAGCACCACACTCATGAGAGTGTACTAAACCTAGGATACTTGATACTCTCCTGTCACTGCTTGGGAAAGTTGTCTTAGCGTACTTTCCCAAATCACACCGCCTGGACACATCATGATGCTCAGTGTTGAAATAAGGTAAACCTTTGATTATCTCCCTCAACATATTGAAATATCCTTGGAGCTAGTCGTCCATCTTCTTGTGCCATATATCACACAACCCACTAATGTTGGAATTTTCCACTAAGGTTCTAGTAGCCCAAAACATAAACATGTAGAGTCTCCCACTACAGACTCTAATTACTCTAGCAATTTCAAGACTAGATACTGTGGGATATATAAGCATATTTCCTCCTTGGAACACGAAAACATACCCCTTGTCCTCAATACTGGAGACTAAAATCAAGTTCTTCTTTGGCCCTAGAACATAAAGAACATATGTCACATTTGTAGGAGGTAATGACTCCCTCTGAAAAGATATTATCCCCACTCCTACTACTCTAATATTGGAGTTATCTCAAAGCATCACCTCCAAGTCAATATTATCCTATGTGAGACTTGTGAAAAGTTCCTCCACTCTAGTCATATGGCTCCACTATCTACAAACCACACACGGGAAGACATGACATTAGTATAAAGATTCCCAACTAAAGAAAAAATTGTGTTAAGTTGGTGGAAAAATCATCCACCTCTACTGAAGTTTCTACACCCTTCTTCTTTTTCTTCTTGTTGGGACACTGAAAAACATAGTAACCCAACTTCCCACAACCAAAGAAGTTCACTTTGTTCATGTCCTTCTCCTTGGCCTTCTTCTTCCCCTTCCGTTGTGTAGCCCCATTGGAAGACCCCTTCTTTGTTTCCTTCTTCCCCTTAGCTACGAGGGAAAAAATATCCTCCTCATATCCCCCACTATGTTTGCTACCACTCTTGGCACTCATCTGAGATGAAATCAGCCCACATCCTCCCCTAGTATGCAAAATGCTCTTTGGCCACAATGTTATCTATGAATCCATCCCACTGTTTGGAAAATGATTTAGTGTCATCATGACTAACTGGTCCTCAGGGATAACATTTCTCACTACTTCCAACTCATCTCTCACCTGTGTGATCTTGGTGTTATATGAGTTCGCGGTGTTAGTCTTGGTATTCTTGGTGTTTCTTAGCTTCTACCTCAACACCATCTTCCTATTCTCATTAGAAATCTAGTGTAGTGTAACTAGGGACTCCCACATCTCGTAGGAAAAATTCATTCTTATCACGTGAGGGAATATGTAGTATTTAATGGCATCAATAATGATTTATCCTTTATTTCACATTCCTCTTGTTGAAGTCCATAAAATCAATTGCATTAGTAAGAGGCTACACAAGAATATCCACTATGTCCCACACTTCAACTTTTTCAAGCAAAAGAATCATCCTCTCCTTCCAATGACCAAATTTTTTAGTTCCACTCAATCTATCCTCCATTGTCAAACCAATTGCCATAACCCTTACAACCAACACTAAATCTCAGATGTGGAAATCCTAAAATCTTCGTCACCCTCAACCACCAATCTTTGGGTATTTGAAGGTAGTTTTTTTATTGTTCATAATTTCAGTAGAAGAGGTGTTTGTTGCTGGTTTTATTTCTATGATCTAAAAGTGTCATTGTAGGTTCATAAGCTTTGATACCATGAAGAATTATTTTGGAAAGATGCAGCCCTACGAGTGTGAAGGTTGTAGCATATAGTTTCATGTCCTTGATTTACTAATGTAGTTCACTTTCACTTTCACTTGTAGCATGTAGCATATAGTTTACTACTCTACTCCACTTTTATTTCAGTTGATATAAAAATTTATGCAAGCATTTAACACATAAGAAACAATTTTTTTAGTCAACTAGACCCTAGAAAATACCACAAGGGGAAAAGCAATCATCAAAGAGGATTTATTAGCTTCTCAAGAAAATTATTACATCCTTTAATACAACAAAAGTTATACTTATCTCTCCCTTGGAAAGAGTTCTTTCCTTCTCCTAGAATTCTAGGTCACAAACTCTCCTCATTATTTAGAAATTTCTAGATCTCTATACACTATACACAACCTACAAATTCATGTCTAGAATTAACTTTTATTTCCTAAAAGATCATGCCAGAACTTGTTGTTGATTACCTCAAATTTTGTGTAGTCTCAAGCTTCTCTCTTCCATAAAAGATTACTTAATCAGACCTCTTATTATACCTCAATAAATGTGTTGCAATTCTCTAGCTACCTCATTGATTTCTGTGCCCTTCCCTTGAGCCTATACTCGGTCTCCTAGAAACTCGAACTTGCTAGAAGCTCAGGATTCCTAGAAACTCAGGCTTGCCTAAAGCTTGGCCTTCTAAAAACTTGATCTTGTTGTAGCAAGTATTCTCAATTGTAAATCCCTTCTTCTCCTTTAGACTCCTTCTACTCTTCCTGCTTGCTCTCCTTCTCCAAAATGCTCATGTGAAGAATGAATGAGCTACAATTAATTTTCTCCCAGTTTTCCTCTCATTAGATAGGAAACACTAACCCTCTTTGAAAAAGGGCTAAAATTAGATCGTAGCCTATGGATTTCTTCCATAAGGTCCTTTCCAACCTTGATGCCAATATTGGTTTTGGGGCTGAGATAGCCAAGGTTTCCAAGTAGAGGATGTGTTCAAATTACTATGAGAATGTTGAGATCGATGGTGGAGATCATTCCCTCAGTTGACCGTCTTTTAATGTGGTCCCCTTCACTAATGACTCCTAATCATTTTATAACTTTAGTTTTGTACCTTGTACTATTTCTCCACATAAAGTCTACTTTAAAATAAAAAGTGACTTTAATATTAGGAAGTACTTTAGTACGTTTTCTTATAAAGTCACTTTAAGACATAAAGTGGCATTAATATAAAGTACTTAGCATATATACCTCATAAAGTGACTTTCTCCTCATGACTTTATTATAACCCATAAAGACACATGCCAAAAAAATAATTAAAGTGTCTTTCTAGGCAAAAAGGCTAATAAACTAGGAAACATGTCCTTGGTACTCTTAATATTTTTAACCAAACACATCATATAGATTGAAATCAAATCAAATAACCAACTTCCATAAATTGAAATGCTAATCTAGATTGCAGTATAAAGAAACAACTTAACCTAATTCTTGCAACGTGATCATTGTTTTTACCCCAATTACCAAATGTAATCGTGGTGTAAGAACATTTATTGAATGATATAAGGGAATGCCATCTAATATGAAATGCAAGCATTATAAAAAATAAAAACTAAAATAAAATCTCACACAATTAATTATTTACATAAATAAATAAAAAGAATATACATGAGTAATCTAATTGCATAAAAAAATCGAATCATGTCCCAAAATCTTACATGAATAGATAATAATGTAAACAATAAGAAATTAAATAAGTTTTTTGAACTACACAACACTATATTCTATTATTGGAGTGGGTCGTTCCTCTCTATAATAAAGTGCTGATATTATTCTATATCAATACTTTCTATGTCGACAATATAAATTTTATTAAGTTAATTAAAATAAATCAATCTATTAGAAATATTAAAAAGAGATCAATTAAATTAATTAATTAAATCACACAATATGAAAAATATAAAATTATAAATAAAATAAAATATCAAGTTATGAAATATCGCATTACATGTGTTCTAACAATCTTATCCTCACAATGGAGAAAGTGCGCTTTTTTATACATACATTTAATTGAAGCTAGTAATATTGACTATTTAAATAAATCAAGAGTGGCTACAACAATTTACTAAATAATGAATAGTTTCCATGACCTATGCTAACAATTAGTAAATAATAAATAATTCCAAAACTTTTTAGTGATAATTACCAACTATTAAATACCTCCAAGATCATTTTCCCAAGAACTCCAAGATTCTTGGTTAACCACTCAAGCTCGTATTTTGTTTTAAAATTCAAAATTATCTTCATAGCTTTCATTTAATTACATTAACATTACTGTTGTATGGGTCCATATTTGCCATATAAATTAGTGAAAAATATGTAACAACATGGCTCATGGTTTTGATGGATCAAGGTGCCCATGGCTCACAATCATAGTCTTAGCTCATGGTTTTGATAGCTCAATGTTTTGATGGATCAAGGCTCTCATGGTTCACGGTTTAAATGTTGGCCTATGGGTCTAGTGTTGCAGCATTTATGGGTGTTGCAATTTCAATGAGACAATGCTCGTGTGACATCAACTATGTAATAATGATTGACTTGCGACAATGAGCATTTCAAGGATTGTAGAAAAATGCTACAGGGCAAGAGTGTTGCATCAAATACAAACCAGAGTTGCAAAAAATTGACCAAAATATACCCTATGGCAACGTCACGACCTAAAAAGCAAGTTATTTGACATGTAATTTTTACAATTTAAGTGAGATTTTTTTGAGTAATCAATGGGAATGTTGATCCGGAGCGGGTGCAGCGATTGAGCTAGGGTTCTGAGGGCGAAACCCTCGACGGCGCTGACAGCACATCGGATCGGGGTCAGTCTCTGCACCAAATCCTCTGCAGCGCGACAGATCTGCCGGGGAGCAGCTACAAGCCATGAATCCGCCTCAGGGGGGGGCGTCACAGCCCTCCCCCTCACGCCACAAACCGGAACCTGAGGTCATTTTTGGGTCGATTGATCCAGATCTTCTCAACTCAGGGAAGCAGCAACAAGGCAGTAACAGTAATCAGCCAGAAGAACAAGATTCGCGGGAGGACAGCCTGAAGGTTACCTCTTCCACCTGTCATCCGGTAGCCAAGGAAAGGCCGAGAATAGAACTGCCTGGAGACGTTATCGATAGCAGGATAGAGTTTATGAAGGACCATGCAATCATTGGTAAGTTCATAGGGTTTTGGCCAACCGAACGAGCCTTAAATGGTTGGATTGCAGCTAAATGGAAGCCAAAGGGAGATGTCACCCTCCAGCTGGGGGTGGAGGGCTTCTTCACCGCCATCTTTTTCTATCTGGAAGATAAATACAGGATCCTGGGAGGAGGGTCGTACTTCTTCAACTCGGCAGGTATCTACATCAGGGATTGGAAGCCCAGATTTAGCCCTGACAAAGAAGATCTTACATGGGCACCTGTCTGGATCAGACTTTATTCACTCTTGGATGAATACTGGGAAGAAAAATGTCTAATGAGCATAGGAAATGGAGTGGGACGATACATTAGAGCAGCAGAAGAAACAAAAAACCGTAAGTTCATTTCATACGCTCGAATATGTGTATTCATTAGACTGAATGAGGCACTTCCTGAGTCAGTTACCCTTGCCCATCGCGATGAGGAGTGGATCCAGCCTCTCGATTATGAGCATGTGCCCTTCAGATGCAGGAGATGCCATGCACTAGGGCATTTGTTTCGGGACTGCCCCCTCAATGTCAAAGCCAGCTCTCCTGAATCCGCTAAAACCCCATCTCAAGACGGCTTTACCAAAGTTACGAACAGAAAGCGCATGCATAAAAAGCCTCAGAATGGGCCAAAACCCCAGCCTTCCAAGCCCCAAAATCCTGCCTCCAAGAACAGCTTTGAGTCCCTGGGCAATCTCTCAGATGATCAGCCCCTTAATACTGACAGTATTCCTGCCCACCCTTCCTCTTCCACCCACCCCCCTCCATTCAGCCACCCTCCCAAGTCTAAATCTCCCATCATCATCCCAACCATCCTAAGTAGGCATCCGGAAAACTTAGAGGAGTCTCTCAAGGAAATGGAGGTAGATGGGAAGTTGATCGCCCCACAAAATTCAGAAACTCCTCAGGAAGACACCAGTCAGGTGCAAAATATGGAGGAAGAACCTGAGAGCATAGATCTACATGGTCTGGATATCATAGAACTGGAGCTATGTTGCCAGAAGAAGGCATATGAAAAAATCTCTGAGTCGGATATAGATAAGTTGGAAGTGGTCATCTCCAGAGCGTTCCACCAACACCAGCTGGGCATTCAATCTGGCAGCACCTGGGATGGCAATCCGCGTCCAAAGGACACCAAAAAAAGAGGAAGGAAGACAGATCTCCAGAGAACTATAGAGATCGGAAAAATCCTAGTAGATTCTGGTAGATACGCGAAGTTGACGAAGTACTACAACCCTACCCAAAATAGTTCAATCATGAAGCTCGTATCATGGAATGTAAGAGGGCTCAACAGCCCAGGAAAATCTAGAATGTTAAAAAACATGATCAAGATGGAAAAACCACAGATGTGTTTCCTCCAAGAAACGAAATGCAATAGTGCCACGCTAGGCTGCATTCTCTCAAAAGCCTGGCCAGGATGCAGATCAGTGGCTGTGGATGCCACGGGAGCCTCTGGGGGGCTTGCCATAGCATGGAACACCCAGGCTATATCGCTCACTGACTTCCACGCCTCTCATCATCTCATCCAAGCAGCCTTCCACATTCTCGGCACCAACATTCATGGGAACCTATCCAACGTCTATTTCCCGCAGGACGCTGGGAGTAAAAAAGCGCTCCTCGATACCATCGAAGCGCTAAGCAGAAATAGGCAGCATCCACTCTGGATCGCTGCAGGGGACTTCAACATGATTACCAAAATAGAGGACAAGATAGGAGACAGATCCACACTGGAACCTGAAGTAGATTGCTTCAAGGACTTCATCCAAAATGCCTCTCTCATAGACATGCCATTCTGCAATGGCACCTTCACCTGGAGCAATCGTAGAGGAGGAAAATTTCAGATCGCCTCTAAACTAGATCGCTTCCTAATTTCGAATAACGCGGTACATCTTGGAGGTGATCTTACCGCAGAAATCTTGGCCCACTCAGGGTCAGATCACTGGCCAATAGCTCTGCACTGGCAGCGACCAGGTGATAAAACCAAAAGGCCCTTCCGGTTTGAGGGATTTTGGCTAATGCATCCAGCATTCAAGGACTTCATCAGAACCACCTGGGTTTCCTTTATCCCGCCAGAAGGCTCAAAGATGTTCCAGCTACAGCAAAAACTACGCTTTCTAAAGAGTCACCTAAAATGCTGGAATCGAGACACCTTCGGCAATATTTTTGAGGCGCAACAGGAGCTCAATAAGGAGCTGAAGGATCTCCATCAGGAAATAATAAATGCAGGGCATACAGAAGCTACCTTAGATAGAGAGCGGCACATAAACAACCAGCTTGAGGAAAGAAGGAAGCAAGAGGAAATTTATTGGAGGCAAAAATCACGGATACGATGGCTAAAAGAAGGGGAGCGTAACACCAAATTCTTCCACCGAACTACAGTGCAGAGGCGGATGCACAATAAGATTCCCTTTATCCATAACCAAGAGGGGGTAAAAGTTGAGGAGCATGAGAAAATAGAAGAAGTCCTTCTCAATCACTTTCAGCAGGTACACCAAGAGCAAGCGGTGGATCGGCAAAGGGCGATTGGAAGAATCACCAGCAATATCCCTAAGCTGGTTACAGAGGAGCACAACGAGTTACTCATGAGCCCAATTCAAGCCCAGGAGGTAGACGAGGCGATGGCGCAGCTCAAGGAAGGTAAGGCCCCTGGACCAGATGGTTTCACTACCACGTTTTTTCATGCTTTCTGGGACTTGATTAAAGAAGAGGTCTGGCAAGTTGTTGAGGAGTCCAGAGCATTACGCTGGCTGCTCCCATCCCTTAACTCCACTTTCATCACCCTCATACCCAAAGAGGAGAACTCCCTAACTCCTGAGAAATTCAAACCCATCGCCCTCTGCAACGTCCTCTATAAAGTCATCTCCAAAGTTATTGCTAACAGATTAAAACCCCTTCTACCCATGCTCATCTCCCCGGAGCAATCGGGTTATGTCGAGGGAAGACAGATTATGGATGGCATCATTCTCACTATGAAATCATCCATTCCCTCAAACAATCCAAGCAAGCTGGAATGTTACTCAAACTCGACCTCTCCAAAGCTTTCGACAAGCTCAGCTGGTCTTACATTCAACATATGTTGAAAGCTTTTGGCTTCTGCTCCACCTGGGTTCGCTGGATCATGAGTCTTATCACCTCCTCTCATTTTTCCCTTCTTGTCAATGGTCTTCCCTCCCGCCCCTTCAAACCCTCCAGAGGCATTAGACAAGGGGACCCCCTCTCCCCCTTCCTTTTTGTTATTATGGCTGAGGGTCTTGGCAGACACATCAAGCAGGCCCTCCAATCTAATCAGCTTAGAGGGATCTCCATCCACAACTCCCCAGCCTCCTCTCATCAACAATTTGTCGATGAAACCATGCTCTATGGCTACCCTTCAGCTCAGGAAGCCTCTCGACTGAAATCCCTGCTCAACGACTTCTCAGAAGCCTCTGGCACTCATGTCAATAACTCCAAGTCTCAAATTTTTTTCTTCCACACCCCCTCGCCTGTTAAATCCGCCATCACCCGTATCCTAGGCTTTCAATCCTCCTCCCTCCCCTCCACCTACCTTGGTGCTCCCCTTACTGCCTCGGCCATTAAGCAGCCTGCCTGGCGTTCTCTTCTTGAGAAGCTTGATTCAAAACTCAATTTATGGACTCACCGCTCCCTCAATCTAGCTAGTCGAGTTGTGCTTATTAAGTCCATTCTTCAAGCCATGCCTCTCTATCTTTTCTCTATCCTTGCTGCTCCAAAATGGGTTTTGAAAAGATTGAGAAACCTTCAGCGGGATTTTCTATGGGGAAGCTCAGCCACTAATCGCAAATGTGCATTAGTGAAATGGGACACTGTGTGCAAGCCCAAAAACAAAGGAGGCATAGGGCTCAGAGATCCAGAGAGCAGCAACACCATCATGAATGCCAAAATCTGGTGGCAATGGTTAACTAATCCAAATAAGTTATGGGCCAAAATATGGACAGCCAAATACACCAACAATATGCCCCAAGCAGAGCTCATAAGATTCAAGCCCACAATCAATGGATCACTTATTTGGAATGCAGCCAAGCAGCATCATCAGCTCATCCAGAAGCACAGCTTCTGGGAAATACGAAATGGTCACAGTGCCAGATTTTGGAAGGATGCATGGAACCAACAGCCCAAACTTTCAAGTGTTCTTCCTCCAATGATCATTCCGAATAGACAGGAGCAGCAGCATGCAACCGTCCATCAATTCTGGGAACAGGACACGGTAAACGGATTCAGAAAATGGCGACCGAGCAACCGAATAACCACAATCACAAGCATTCAGGAGGCAGCAGCACTCGAAGACGAGTTAAAAAAGAGAAGCATCCGGTTTGAGAACAACGAGGATATCCTCAGATGGGGTTACCTCCCCAAAGGATCTTACTCCACATCCGAAGCCTATAACCTCATAGGCGACTCCACCACCAGACCGGACCCTCTATGGGAGCGAATTTGGAGCTTCAAAGCCTGGCCCAAAATATCACATTTCCTCTGGATGGTTGGACATAAAAAGATTCTCACCTGGGACAAGCTAAGGAGACGCAATTTCCATGGGCCCTCAATATGCCACAACTGCTTTAAAAATGAGGAAACCTTACAGCACCTTCTGGACACATGCCCAATCGCCAACAAGCTGTGGGATCAGGTTGGCTTCAGATGTCAAAGAAGATGCAGAGGACCTGGAGACATCATAGATACCATCCGTCAATGGCCAAAAAGCCCCTATGACTGTGCGATCCTTAACTACATGTGGAATATAATCTCTGGCACAGTAATATGGAACATATGGAAAGAAAGGAATAGGCGCATTTTCAAAAACCAAAGCTCACCCATTGAGGAAATTTGGAGCAGACTGCATGGCAACCTCGAAGAGACCACACTTCTGAAATCATGGACTAAGGAAGACCTCCCTACTAAGGACAACGAGAAAAACATCCTGGACAACTGGAAGCTAGAGCTGCCACAAGGGAATGCCACCCAGCGGACAACGAAAGGTAATGACAAGGAGGTCAGAAAATGGAATGCCCCACCCACCAACTCTTACAAACTTAATTTCGACGGAGCCTCTAAAGGCAACCCTGGGCCAGCAGGTTATGGTGGTATCATTCGTAATCACAATGGTAACACCCTGCAGATCTACTTCGGCAATATAGGATGGGACACCAATAACTCGGCGGAGTTGGAGGGTCTCTGGCAAGGGCTCTTAGTCGCCAGACACCAGAATCTTCAACCACTGATAGTGGAAGGCGATTCCCAGGTCATCATCAGCATGGTTACTCGCATTCAGAATGGCTCTCAAACCAGAAAAGTAGCTGACAGTTGGAGGCTAGAAGCAAGGCTAAACAACATTGCTCAAGAGCTACATAACCATAGAGCCCTCTCCTTTCATCACTCCAGAAGAGAAGGCAATAAGGTAGCTGATCTCCTAGCCAATATTGGGGTAGAAAGCCACCATCCTTTCCAAGTAGGAAATTTGGACATCATCCCCAGCAATCAACAGACTCAGGAATGCAAGAATCTCCTTCAAAGCGACACTGAACCCCCGGATGCGGGTGATGGCACGTCACGAAAGGCTGAGCCACATGTCCACCATGTGCCGCCCCGTGATCAATTAAATGCTGGAAGGACTTAGCCGTCAAAGGCTTAATCCTGCGAGGTTTATGCTCTGAGCATTCAATGCTGAGAAGATTGAAGGGATGGCGGCAGTTATGGTGCGCTTCGAACAAAGGAATGTTGAGGGATATCAAGGCATGGAGGTGCAGTTATCAGTTCATCGTTTTGGTGGTGTTAAGGAACTGCGATTGCAGAGACATTCGACGCAGAGGCAAACTTGCAGGAGGGCGGCTATCCCACCACCTCAAGCTGCCTTCTGGGCTTCTCGACGCTCCTACTCAGGTTCCTGTTCTGAGAGAAAGCGGAAATTTGAGAGCATTTCAGAAGTTCTGGTGGCAAATTCAGAGGTTCTGGTGGCGAACTCAGAGGTCCTGGTGGCAAATTCAGAGGTTCTGGGGGCAAATTCAAAGGTTCTGGCGGTGAATTCGGAGGTTCTGGTGGCAAATTCAGAGGTGTTGGGGGCGAATTCAGAGGTTCTGGCTGCGAATTCGGAGGTTCTAGTGGCAAATTCAGAGGTGCTGGGGGCGAATTCAGAGGTTCTGGTGGCGAATTCAGAGGTTTCTATGGAAAATTCAAAGGTGGTGGTGGTGCTTGGAAGGTTCTGGTGGCGAATTGTGCCTTCTGGTTGGC